>JAMYXO010002662.1:0-22841 GCA_033310375.1 Conus canariensis | reverse complement strand
CCCCCTTTTAACCCCCCCCCTTTTCCCCCCCTTTTTTTCCCCCCCAAATTCCCCCCCCAAACCCCCCCCCCTAATTTTTTTTCCCCCCCCCCCAAAAAACCCCCCCCCCGGGGGCCCCCCCCCCCTTTTTTTTTTTAAATTTTCCCCCCCTCCCCCCCCCCCTTTTCCCCCCAAAGGGGGCCAAAAAAAAAAAATTTTTTTTTCCCAAACGGGGGGGTTTTTTTTAATTCCTTTAAAAAATTTTTTTTTTTTAAAAAAAAATTTTTTAAAAAAAATTTTTTTTTAAAAAAAAAGGGAATTTTGGGGGAAAAAAATTTTTGGGGGGCCCCCCCCCAAAAAAAAAAACCCCCCCGGGAAAAAACCCAAAAAAGGGCCCCCTTTTCCCCAAACCCCCCCAAAGAAAAAAAAAAAAAAACCCCCCCAAATTAAAAAAAACCCCAAAACCAAAAAAAAAAAAATTTTTTTTTGGCCCCTTTTTTCCCCCAAAAAAATTTTTGCCCCCCCAAAAAAAAAAAAAGGGCCCCCCTTTTTTTAAAAAAAGGGGTTTAAAATAAAAAAAAGGAAAAAAAAAAAAGGGGGGGGGGGGGGCCCCAAAAAGTAATTAAACCCCTAAAAAAAGGGGGGGGAAAAAAAAAAAAAAAAAAAAACCCCCCCCCCCCAAAAAAAAAAAACCCCCCCTTCCCCCCCGGGGGAAAAAAAAAAAGGGGGGGGCCCCCCCCGGGAAAAAAAAGGGGGTCCCCCCCCCTTTTTTTTTTAATTTTAAAAATTTTTTTGGGGGGGGAAAAAAAAAAAATTTTTGGGGGGGGTTTTTAAAATTTGGAAAAAAAAAAAAATTTAATTTTAAAACCAAAATTTGGGGGGGCCCCCTTTTTTCCCCTTAAAAAATTTTAAAAATCCCAAAAAAATTGTTTTTCCCGGGGGCCCCCATTAAATTTTTTTAAAATTTTTTAAAAAAAAAATTTTTTTTCCCCCAAAAAAGGGCCCCGGGTTTTTTTTTTTTTTTTTTAAAAAAAATTTTTGGGGGGGGAAAAAAAAAGGGGTTTTTTTTTTGGGCCCCCCCCCGGGTTTTTCCATTTTTTTTTTTTTTTAAATAAAAGGGTTTTTTTTGGGAAAAAAAAAAAGGGTTTTTCCCCCCCCTTTTTTTTTTGGGGGCCCCCCCTTTTTTTTAAAAACCCCAAAAAAAAAAATTTTTAAAAAAAAAAAAACCCCCCCCAAACCAAAAAAAACCGAATTTAAAAAAAAAAAAATTTTTTTTATTTTTTTTTTTTCCCCCTTAAAAAAAGGGGTTTCCCCTTTGGGGGAAAAAATTTAAAACGGGGAAAAAAAAAAAACCCGCCCTAAAAAAAAATTTGGGGGTTCCCAAAACCCCCCCGAGGGCCAAAAAATTTGAAATACAAAAAAGGTTTTTTTTTTTTTTTTAAAAAAAAGGGGTTTTTTTTTTTTTTTTAAACAGAACTTTTTTTAACTAGCTCTCAACTGGCAAAAAAAAAAACACCTCTAACCTGATCCAGGCCTTAATGCAGAACATTTTATTAAATTACATAGCGTTCTCAAAACTTGCTGACAAGAACAAACAAAACACCTCTAAAAATAACTGATCCAGCAGCCTTAAATTTGCAGAACATTTATTATACCATAAGCGTCTCAACCTGCTGACAGAACAAACACCTCTAAACCTTGATCCAGCCCTTATATGCAGAACATTTTATTATACATAGCGTCTCCAACTCTGCTGACAGAACAAAAAAAACACACCTCCTAACCTGATTCCAGCCTTAAATTCAAGAACATTTATTATATACATAAGCGTCTCAACTGCTGAAACAAACAAACACAAAAAACCAAACACCTCTAAAAAACCTGATCCAGCCTTATTATTTGCAAGGAACATTTATTATACATAGCGTCTCAAACTGCTTTTGGACAGAAACAAGCGGTCATTTCAGCAATAAACCAAACCTCCCTTTCAACAACAAAAAAAAATAAAAAAAAAAAACCTTGACCACAACGAACATTGGACTTTTTTGCAAAACATATTCATGGCATCCATATATGGCTAAAAAAGGAAAAAATCGTAATCCAAAATTGTCCCAGTTTTTTTTTTTTTTTTCTTTTTCTTTTTTTTTTTTTTCTTTTCTTTTTTATTTTTTTTTTTTTTTTTTTTTTTTTTTTCCCTTTTTTTTTTTTTTCTTTTTTTTTTTTTTCCTTTCCTTTCTTTTTTTTTTTTTTTTTTTTTTTCTTTTTCTTCTTTTTTTTTTTTTTTTTTTTTTTTTTTTTTTTTTTCTTTTTTTTTTTTTTTTTCCGCCTATTAAATAAAATTTTTTACATGATTTGTTTTCGATAATACTACTCCCCTGGGCCTGTCCAATGAATTGTTGTCGGTGCGCCAAACTGTATAAAACCATGTGCTGATCTGGTGTTGAAGTGAAGTGAAAATTAATTGGAGGATGAAAGGAAAAGTTCCTTGGGAGGATTTACGGGGGGTTAAAAAAATGATAAATAAGGAGAATATATTTGGATTGGTTAGTATATTATAAGACTATTTCAGTTTTGTGTGTGTGTGTGTGTGTGTGGTGGTGTGGTGTGTGTGTGTTGTGTGTGTGTGTGTGTGTGTGGTGTATAAAAAGGGCGCAAAAACGATGAAAGTGCTTGCGCCTCTATTAGAGTTGTGGTGTGTGCAATGGTAATTTGTGTGCCGTTTTGTGTGTGTGTGTGGTGTGTGTGTGTTGTGTGTTGTGTGTGTGTGGTGGTGTGTGTGTTGTGTGTGTGTGTATCTATGAGTACCCCACAAGTACTTGTTTCAGTGGGTCACAGATTTGCCCGGACCCTCCTGGACTATTGCCAGTTGGTCTTTTTGACTGTAAGGGAATCTGGATTACAAAAAATTTGCTTATAGAGTTTGTTTGTCATTTGTCGTTGTTTGTGTTGTTGTTGTTGTTGTTTGTTGTTGTTTTCTTCCCGCATATTTGAATAACTGCTTGGGCCTGCATTTTTGGTAATTGGAGCCCAAGATGATTCTTAATCCTAACCCAAGTGCCATTTTTTTGGAATTTGTTTTACTGTCTGTTCATCTTCAATTGTTTTGACCGATTTTCTACATTTTTTGGTTTTTGTTTTTTTTTTTGCTGATTTTATATCAGGTAACACTTGTATTCTTTCATTTTCTTTGTTTGAGGTCGTGGTTTGTCCTCGTTTTTTTTTCCTTTTTTTTTTTTTTTCCAGCCAACTTTCCATATTTAGAATAGAATATTTCTTGTGGTATTATGTTACAAACCTGTGGTGTGGATGTTAGGTTGTCGATCCTTTTGTCTCCTACCAACACACTTATCCTGTCAGATTGATCAATTATGGACAAGCCATCAATGGCCAATGAGAAATGTTTTAGTAAAATTTTGGATTAAAAATAGGGTCCCCAACCTAATGTATTATGTCACTTATTAAAATCAAATGTCAGACATAAAAATATAAATACCCTCTATTTTTTATCCAAAAATCAAATGATCCTCACTTTCCATATTGCTTTGGTTTTTCTCCTGAGTTCAAGACTAACAGAGGTTTATAAAAAAACAGACAATCTAGTGATCGATTTCCAGGCTATAGTCTGATTAAGGGGGAGATGCCATGGCTAAAAAAAAACTGGAACTGGAACCTGGTAAACATTTGTTTCACAAACAGCTCGGTAAATTCTAAAAAACAAAATAAAACTTTTGTTTGATAAATACTGCATGAGTGCATTTGGGATAGATATTTTTGTTTGAAAAAAAGGGACAAAAAAAAAAAAAAAAAAAAACCCCGTCTTAGGTAGGTTTTCCTATATAGAAATTCCTCCAGAAAAGAACGTGTTGAGTGGTTTGAATCGCTCTTTCGATCTCATGGAGGAGGATTGTATAACAGAAGAGAAAGGTTAATAAATATCCTTGTTCCTTACCTCAACATCTTATTTTTTTGCAACGAAAAAAAAAACCCCCCACTTTTTTTCAACAAAACAAAATCGTCCGTCCATACTCCATGCTAACTTTTGTTTTTTTTTGCCAAAATTGACACCTTTTTTTTTTTTTTACAAAAATCCAAAGCTTAAACATGCAAAAACCTCACCAAAAATTGACGTAAATCGTTATTTTTTTTTTTTTAAAAAATGGGGGCTTACCGCCGGTGCAAAAATAAGATTGTGGTGAGGGGAGGAAACAAAAGGATATTAACTTTTTTTTCCCCCCCCTCTCCTCTCCCTCTTCTGATTAATCGTCTTATTCTCACAAGCAACACAACACCACCAACAAAATCAGAACAAAAACAACCGGCCTTCCATCTTGGTTAGAGGGAGTAGTTTTTGTGTTAATACACACACTCAATTTTTATATTTTTTAGGCCCTTCAAACATCTAATTCTTTAAAATTGACATGTTTTTTTTCTCACCCCCTTCACCACCCTTCACCCAAAGTATATGACTGATTATCGCAAATAAAAAAAACCCCACCTTAGGTTGATGGGAGTTGCTCTTAGAACTGTAGATGGCTGACCATTATTAACAAATTAGTGTTTGTTTTTTAATTTAATTAAATTTAAATTTTCGCTTAATTAAAAATAACATACAACATTGATTAAATTTAGAAAATTCGGATGGGTCTACTAATGGCCTACATATCAATATAGACCGCTTTCCTATATGACGGCGTGTGTAATAATATTAATATACGATAGGCTTTTTAACCACTAATCAATAAAAGCCCTAAAAAATTCGAGCAAAGGCCCCTGGGGAAAAAAAAACGTACTCCTTTTTGTCTTTTTATGTTTTGGGGGTAAAAATATAAGTAATTATAAAGATTGCCTCATTAATTTCTACCGTAAATGTCTCAAATTTTGGTTAAAAAAATGCTTCTTTTTTTTTTTTTTTTTTTTTTTAAAAAAAAATAAAAGAAAAAACAAAAGCTGTAGTAAAACCCATCTCAGGTATTTTAAAAAATTTAATAAACAATTAAATAATAATTTTTAAAAAAATTTAAATAATATTTTAAAAAAAATAAAACGTTTTTAAAAAAAAAAAGAAAAATAAAAAAATTATTTAAATATAAAGCGATTTTTGCCCCCCTCATCATAATTTATCTATCCAATTATATTGGGGCTCTTTTTTTTTTCAGATATGTTTAAACCACTTTTTAATTTTAAAAAAAAAAAAAAACCTAAGTTCTCTAAGGAGGAGAGGGAGCAAGCCCTACACTTCCCCGCACCTTTATTTATTTGTCAATTATTGGAATACTTTAAGAAACAACACACGCCGTGTTTTTTTTTGTTTTTAGTTATATAAAAATGTGCATCCTTTTTAAAAAAAAAAAAATAAAAAAAAATAAAAAAATAAATATAAAAAAAAAAAAAATTCCTTTTTTATATAAAAAATCTAATTTTAATTAAAAATAAACATTAAAAATGGAACCTTTAATTATAATGAAAAGTGCCCACTTTACGGGACGTAGGAGGGTTTAATTTTGAGCCCAAATCTTGGACTTTAGGTAACCTAAAAAAAAACCAAGTCGCAGGGTGGATGAATCATAATGGCTTTTCTAGAGTCACAGAACTTGTTGTAAAAAACCGCACTGGACTAGATATTTTAAATCCTCCAATAAAGAGTGATAGATGCCATCAGCATGGTTCAACTCATCCCATGGCCTTTTTATTTTAATTTAAATTTTAAAAAATTTACCAAGAAATCAGTTAAAATTTTTTGGCAGTTTAAATGCCTCAACCCACTGGCTGCTGTGTTTCATAATCCAAAACCATTTAAAAATTAAAAAAAAAAAACAAACCACCACCAACGCTCTTAGTAAGGTCATATATTAATAACTTTATTAACTTCATGTTTTTATTATTTATCAGTATAGGCGCATACTAACTGAACTACAAGTACGCCTCCCCAACATCGACAAAAACGCGTTTTTTAAAAAAAAAAAAAAAAAAAAATTAAAAAAATAAAAAAATAATTAAAATAAATTAAATAAAAAATAAAAAAAAAAAAAAAAATAAAAAAAAAAAAACATATAAAATAAAATATAAAAAATAATTTAAAATAAAAAATAATAAAAAAAAAAAAAAAAAAAAAAAATTAATAAAAAATCAATAATAAAAAAAAAATATTAAAAATAAAAATAAAAAATAATAAAAATAAAAATATAAATAAAAAAAAAATAAAAAATAAAATTAAACAATAAAATAAAAATAAAAATAAAAATATTAATGTTTTAATAAATTAAATAATTAAAAAAAAAAAATTAAAAAAAAAAAAAAAATAAAAATAATTATAATAAAAAAATACAAAAAAATAAAATAAATAAAAAAATAAAAAATAAAAAAATTAAAAATAAATTTTATATTTAAAATAATAAAAAAAAAAAAAATAAAAAAAATTCCATTTTCTCAGCCCAATGGACAATAATGCATAAATGAAAAAGAATCTGCAACGAATTCAACCATTAACCCTTCAAAAAATAACACCCTTTAGACAAAAGTTAGACCGCAAATCCACGGGGTTATGGGCACAATTGGTATTTGTGGGGTCAGGCGTAGAGATATATAATTTTGACCTATGGGCCCGGCCACAGGTCCAACCACTTTTAATATTTTAAAGTTAAATTAAAAAAGTGAATTTTCAAAAAAATTGTTTAAAATATAATATAAAGCCAAAACCCTCCCAAGTTAGCTGGATCAATTAGAACAAAAACCACCCCAAATGCTTGGGCAACATTTTATCTTAGATGAAAGTAAAAGGGCCTAACAATCCAGGAGTTGCAAAGTGGACTTTAATGACTTCCCATACGCAAACGTAACGTTGGGTGTTCTCTTATTAAGGAAGCGCAAGCACGAGAACCAAGTCTAGCATAGTGGATCATTCTACAGGCATTTTGACGCAGAAAAAAAAACAATTTCTAGCCAATTTAGAAGATGCTATTAACCTACTCTGGCTGTTGATTTTGCCTTCCAGCATACAAAAGGTAACCAAAACGTTCTTGCACATGCTAGGTCAAAGTTGATTTTTGTTGTGGGTCATGGATTTATAACATGTCTGGCTGCCTTCTCTGAACCTAAAGATTTAGACTGGCAGATTTTTTTTTTGGCAATGATACAGAATTAATATAATAATGAAATTCTCATAGCCGGTAGACCGGCCCAAAGCTTTAGGAAACACAATCAAGGCTTAAAAAATAAACACAAGGCCCGCGCCAGCTATTTTTAATAAAAAAAAGTATCTGCCCCTGAAAAGCGAACCACCGCCCGCCAGTTAAAATTAAAGCCGCCCAGAAAGCGAACAAACCCCCCCCGCCCATTGATGTACCTCCACCGCCCCGAACCAGACACACTTAGCGAAAAGGGACAGCCCTTGTTGTGTTTTGTTTATTTTAACATTTTATATTTAACTATTTATTACTGGATTAGCCATACTTTTTATTATTATTTTTTCACTAAAAAAAATTAAAACTAAAAAAAATTAAAAAACCGCCAAGCCAAGCCACATTCCTAACGTCCACAGATGGTCGGCCATATTAACCAGCCAGCCACTTTTTTGCCTAAAATGGTAGACCAAAAACCCAACTAAAACAACAAAACACCGCCTATTTTATTGAATTATGCCAGGCAGAGCATCAAGAGCGCTTTTGAGCTAACTACTTCTTTAATAATTTAGTTTGCCAGAATGGTGCAATTGTTTTTCTCTTTTCCCTAATCCACAGCTTTTACTGGCCCTGAGGCGTTTGGAAGGGCGCTAACTGAACCCTGTTGGCGCACCGCCAGTTTAATGAAATTAAATGCATAAACAGTGTAAGATAGCAAAAACCCAACGGCCGTCAATTATAACTAACTAATTGTAATTTTTTTCCCTGCTTCCTCTGAAACAGAATTCGTTATTCTTTCTTTTCTTCCTGCTAACGGTAGTATTTTCACCAATGAAGGAGTCTGTTTAAAGTTTCCTCTGATTCTGTTTTGTTTTGAGACGCTATTTTTTTTTTCTCTCCCTCTGTTAGTAGACAAGCGCTTCTCTCTAAAAACCCTGGCCGCCGCTCTTTCTCTAAGCATTAAAATCTTAAAATCAAAAAAATCCCCTTGTATTTTTTTACGCCTGTATCTCTAAGCCTTTATTTTGGGGGGTTTTTTTTTTTTTTTTTTTTTTTTTTTTTCCTCTCGCCCCGCCTAATTGTTTTATCCATTTATCCTCATCTTCATCGGCCCAGTTTTTATATTTTAATTAATTTCTTTCTCTTCTATCTCTCTGTCTCTTCTATCTAGCTCCAAACCAAAGTTTTGCCAATTGTTTGTTAGTTTCACTTTCCACAATTCACCCCCTTATAGTCTTTTTATAGGACAGTATTAAGACCCATGATTTCCCCACGCAATAAGGCAATGAAGAATCGTCCAAATTGTTTTTTAAAATTGTGTCTCCTCCATTAAAAAAACCTCGTCTCATTTTCTGCTATAGTTCATTCTGCTGTTTTCGTTCGATTTTTAAAAAAAAAATTCTTGATAGAGGTAATGTTTTGTTGCATTTCAGAATCGTGTTGGCAGCCTTTGGCCCAAAGTGTTCTGTAAAAAAAGCGCTACTAAAACACGCCTCAGCCTTAGAATTTGCCCAATAAAGTTTTTAAAAAACTGCCCTTTGTTGGGCAGAAAATAGAGCTCTCCCTAAAAAAGAATTTGTGCTCCCGCGTAAAAAGCTGGGGTTTGGTCCTGGGTTTGGGTAGTAAAAGCCGTACACAAAGCTTCCTTTTACTATTCTTACAAAAAAAACAAAAACAAATGATTATTTTTCACATCTGTTAAAAAAAATTAGAAACAATTAAAAAATAAGAGCGCCCTTCTGGGCTGCTCATCGGCCCCTATACTGCATATAACGATTTCAATTCTATCCTAAACAATCGTATTTGGCATTAAATCCTGCTCTCCTTGCCCATGCTGCTGCTCCCTTTCAGTTCTTCTTGCATAAGGACTCGGCTCGGCCTCTATTTTTTTTCTTTTTTTCTTTTTCTTTCTTCATCTTCTTCTTCAATAGGATTCAACCCACGCCGTCAAAAAATCTTCATCAGCCATATTTATATATTTATTTTATGTTTTGTTTTTAATTATATAAAAACAAATGAACCCATATAACGGCTGCGACCCCGCCCCTCTCCGATTCCATTCAGAAAAGCGGAAAGATCCCCCACGGGCCATAAAAAGGTAATAAGACAGAACTGTGCGGTTGTAATTAATCCCCATCCAAACAAATTGAGTTGAGACCAATGAAATGTTAACAGTAAGAATTTAGTGACCTTCGGGCCTGACGATGTTATAATAATGCCCGGCACTGCCAGGTTTCTGTCATTTTTCAAAATAGACATTGAGTCGACGGGAATCCAATGCTACTACTGTCGTTGCTAAACCGCTGGGCAGGGGCCATCATTAAAAAATATGGGTAATTAAACTGGAAGGAGAGAAGTCTTCTCACTGAGTAGCGCAGAACATTTTTTATAAAATTAATTCTCTATTCTGTGATCTGTGGCTGCCTAGAACAGGAAAAAGAAAAGGACAAAAATCTTTCAGGGAACCCCAGAGGTCCCAAACGGTTCTTAAAAAAAAAAAGGAAAAAAAAGCACAGGCTTAATGCTGCAGATGCAAAAAGGAAAGAACGAGGGAGACCCAGGCCAATAGGCGCGAGCATTTAAAAGAACCAGATTTTTTTGCATCCCTCTAGATTTTTTGAAACTGTTAAAAAAAAACCCATCAACCATATTACAAGGCGCCTAAGAGACAAACTTAAACTTACGTAAACGAACTGGTTCATTGTCAATGACAGCGGGTGTCTGTTATTCTATCAGAATGACCCAGCAGCTAGATACACTGTCAATCAACATCTATCCCTCTTAATTTTGACGTGTTATTATATTATTTAAAACTCACCCCGAACTTGGCTAGAACAATCACTTAACCAGTAATAAAAGTATGGACGGTTTGTTTACTTTTGAAAAGAGTTTTTTACACATAAAAAAAAATATTTAATTAAAATACCAACCACAGTCTAAGCGATTAAAAAACAAGCAAGAAGGGATACAAAAAAAAAAAAAAAACCACCGTCCTGGAAATAGCTATAAAAATAATAAGCAAATTCCTTTAAAGGTCTCTAAAGGGGGTTCACCCCCTTGCCTATTTAACTAAACCTCCAGCTCCCTTTTTCAGAAGAGGAATCTGAGGTGTTTTTATAAACAAAAACAACCCAAAAAAATTGAGCAAACTCTGTCTTGCATAGAAGATGCAAAGCTTTTTTCCAGTTGTATTTCCAGGCTGGACTTTTTTACCTGACCAAACACTTTTGATTAAATAAGAAAACTGTTTGCTGGAGGCAGACAGAACAAAAGCCCCAACAGCCGATCATGTGTGTAAAAAACTTCGCTTCCACCTTCGACGATGTAAAGAACTTGAAAGATTATCTAAAAACAGGACAAATATGGATTATGGCTGGATTTTTTTTTAAGTATTCCACACGTAAATGACAACAGACTGCACGGGAGCGGAAAGAAGGGTAGGGTCAGATGGCCCCATACTCATAACATATTAATAAGGAAGAGGAGGAGAATTGGCCCAAGATTGCAAATCTTATGCACGTTTTTTGTGGTTTATAAATAATGTATGATATATTTTATTGATTATGTTTATGTTATGGACGCCCAGCTGAAATCATTGGAAGAAAATAGAAGACTGAAAGAAATAAGAGGCCTATTAAATAAAAATTAAAAAACAGATGGATAGTTTTGAATTGAAACCTTTTTGCCTAAAGGACCCCGCACTGTTTCGCTTATTTTTTTTTTTTTTTTTTTGTGGGATTAACTGGGTGTGGGAAAACTGTCCTTCCATGCCTTATGATTTGTTTACAAAAACAGTCCTACAGGTTTTTCATTACGAGTACATTGTTTATATTCTGCAACAAGACTATTAAGCACAACAAGTCCTTACAAAGAAAGGGGCAGTTTGTGTGGTTTGGACAGACGAGAATATATTTTTAGTTGAACCTACTGACAAGCAAAGCGACTGTTTAGAACAATTACTATAAGGCTATTTGGAGGGAACCGAAACGTTTGTTATATTATTGGATGACTGTTTCCAGCACCAGGCCGAACAAGACATTGTAAAAAAAAAAAGAAGGGACCTCTGGTCTAAGCTAAAGCCTTTAAGGCGGAGACACGCTAATTAGTTTTTTCTGTTTAGGCTCTTAACCTTCAAAAATAACAATGCTGGTCCTTAAAAAAAGAAAAAGAAACTTTTTTAAGGAAAAAGAATATCCGCAGTTAAAAATCAGTCATCTTTAATCTAATACTAAAAAGGAACGCGGGACATTTTTTTTGAAAGAATGTTTTAAAGTGGAAAAAACAATATAATACAGGGACAAGGATGAACTAAAAAAAAATAAAAAGAAGCGGGCTAAGAAAAATCTCCTATAAGCAAACCCTAAAACTATGCTTACGGACTGACCCGCCCCAGTTCAATATTACTTTGCTCATTATTATAGATTTGTTTTTATTTATAGATTGCTTATAATAAATTGTTTATTATAAGATTGGCTCATTATAGAATTTGCCATTATAGATTGTTTATGTATAGATTGTTTTACTATAAATTGTTAATCAATTAATAATAATTAAATTGTTTATATTTAAAAAAAAGAAATGTCTCGAGGACCTGGAAATCAAAAGCAGAGTTAGGCTCTCCTAAATAATAAAATGGCGTTTGCAGTAGAGCTAAAAAAAAAGATCTAGCAGATAACAAAACTAACTTTTTGGAAATCTAATAGGAAGTGACAGGAAAATGTTTTATTTTATGGATTTTGAGTACACCGAACGATGGTGTTTTTACCAAAACAAACAGAATAAGAAATTTGAAGTATTAATAAAAAACGGGCAAGCAATATCCTATAACCCTGGAAGAAGATAAGAAATCTATAAAGGGGCAAAAAACGATTTTTGCAATCACGAATAACAAAAACAAACTTCAATAAACGAGAGAATGGCCTGGGCGTTGCTTCCCTGACATTAACCTACTGGGATTTAAAAAAGTTTTGAACTAACGAAGTCCCCCATGTATACTTTGATAAGAAATACAATTTTAAGAAAAATGCTTTGAATGGAAGGACGCCCTTCTTTGCTAGCCTAGTCCCAGGAAACACAAAACAGAAAAAGCAGATTTGAAATAACCAGGCAAGGGCTCTGTATATTCTATTATATGCTGCGGAGAAAGTAAGAAGTCCCTTCAGGCTGAAGTGGGAGGGGGCGACAAACCGTCCGGCTTAGGGGGGAGTTTATTAAAACAAAACCCAAAACTAGAATCACTGCCAAGAAAAATGACGATTGCTTTTTTTTTTTTCTTTTTTTTTTTTTTTTTTTTTTTTTTTTTTTTTTTTTGTTTTTCGCTTATTTTTTTTATTTTATAATTCCACTTCCCAAAGGGAGTCTGATCCTAGTTTTGCCAGAGCATTAATATAAATACGTTATATAATCTCAGAGGTGGTAAACCCAATAAAGGTCTGAAAACTTGGGCGGGGGGCCTCTTTTTAGCTTGTTTATTTTGCTATTATTACTAAAAAAACAGGGATGAAATAAAAAACAACTTCTGTATCATCTGACAAAGTCACTTTGGTGATGGGTTGACAGAAAGACAACTAAAACCAAGCTAACAGTACTCGATTTTATATTTTTCATTTTAAGTATGTTGATTTTATTTTTTTTTATTGCTTTTAATAAACCTTACTAAATACAATTAAAAAATTAAATATTAACATTAATTAAAATAAACTTTAAAACTTAAACTTAAATATAAACTATTTAACCTAAAACCAAACATTTAAAAAATTTTACAAATAACAATATTTTTTAAAAAAAAAATTTATAAAAACTTTAAATATAAAATATTATTTATTAACTCCGTTGATTGAAGTGCTCTGCCAGAATAGGGTTTTTAATAGAAAATTATGTACAAGATTTAACTTTAATTAAAAAATTAATCTTAATAAAAATGGGAATGATCAGGCCCAAAAGTTTAGGTTAGAGCAAATAACCTGAACCTTCAAGAAAGAAATTTAGAAATGGTGACTTTGAATAAGTAATAAGGGTTACAGAAAAAGAAATATGCTAAAGTTTTTTAAAATACCTCTTTCCCCTTATATAACACCGCCTCATCAGCTGTAGCCGAAGCGTAAAGTGCTGGGTCTAGCATTGCACTTATTAGGCTAACTACTGGGACCCGAGCGCCAGCCTCTTTTAATGCATTAGGGGAGCATTGGGTTTTGTTTAGGTGCTATTGTCCCCCTATGATTGTGAGTGCCTGTTTTAATTAAAAAAAAAAAATTTAAAACGGCCTAAACTTACAAAATGGCAACACTGCCATTTTGGGGTAAGCCCTAGCCATCAAGCATAAGAACTTTGTTCATTAAGACTGAGAATACGCAAAGCAATTTGGCAAGGATGAAAACATTACAGCTTGAAGAATTTGAGCATCTTATGGCTGATGGTGAGGATTCATAGAGACAAAAAAAAAAACTAAACTTTTTTTTCAAAAGGAGGGTGGAGAAAGACCTTTTACTTTTTTACTCCCCAACCACTAACCTTATTTTATATACTTAACTTCATACTTATTTTTTTTTTTTTTATACTTTCGCAAAACAGGTAACCACTGAGACAATCAAACAGAACATTGAAAAGCAAAAGCAAAATCAGTTAAAAAAAAAAAAAAAAAAAAAAAAACTAAAAAAAAAAATAAAAAAAATAAAAAAAAAAAATTAAAAACAAAAAAAAAAACAAAACCCCAAAAATTTAGATAAGACTAAAAAAATTAAGATTGAACTAAACAAAAAATAAATAAATAAATCAAAAATCATAAGTTTAAAAAAAATAAAAAAAAAAAAAAAAAAAACCAAAAAAATAAATACTATTTTTTTTTTTTTAACTAATAATTTTTTCGGCACTGGTGTTTGGCGTGAACCAAACTTGCAATTCTTTCTTTTTTCTTCAGCGAACAAAACGATTCTTTTAGGGACCGGGCTTTTTTTATTTTTTTAGAAGATTTTAAGGAGATTTTAAGGGATTTAAGAAACGGTAAGTAGCAACCGCTAGAAGAAAGAGTCTCCTTCCCCCTCTCCTCTCTTAAAAAAATAATAAACGGGAGGGGTTGTTTCATAATTCTTTCACATTCAAACTTCATATACGTCTGCGCTCGCATATGGGGTCCTGTGGGCTTCTAATTTCTAACATTCGCCCCCTCCTGCCTCTCCAGGGGCGCATACAAGTATCTTTACTTTTTTAAGGGTACCAAAAGGTAAGAGTTTTTGATTTACCTTGGATGTCTTCAGTAAATACTTTTTTTTTTTTTTTTTTTTTTTAAATTTTTGATCAGCGTTCACCACTGGCTTAAAGACGACCCGTTGCTTTTAAAAAAAAAAAAATTCTTCATTGTTCCCCATATATGGTGATGCGCGTAAGAACTGCTGGCAAAATCTCCTAAACCACCATTCTGTGTTGGCGTGTTTTTGTACATAAAAGATCTCCCTATGATATTGATAGATAAACAACCGCTCAGCTAGATTCCTAATTAAGTTTCTACTCCCCCCTACCCTTCTACTCTAGGGCCCTGGGAGCGAATGGTTTGCCTGGGATCCCCCTCCCTTAAAATAACTGTAAAACCCCGATGTCCCTTAAAAAACCAGTTGGTTTTACAGCTCCAGCTCCTCCTTTAAAAAAAAACTCTTTCCCATCATCAACAACCTGGATCAACCTAGGATACTTTTAATGGGACTTTCGCATGTATATTTTGTTGTAAAAAAAGCCACCAGCCACAAAGCAGTTGAGCTTTTAAAAATCCGTTAAAAAAAAAAGGCTTCCAGCATCTTTATTAATAACCTTGAAGCCAAGTCCCCACAACAGTCAGTCAGGAGCACAAGGGCAAATACTTAAAAAAAATTAAAAAACTTTTTTTTTCTTTCTAACTTTGGTCCATGTGAAAATGTACAACAAGTCCATCAGTTGGTGTCATTTATAGAACTGAAATTAAACAAAAATCGAGGCCTTAATAATTAAATTCTTCTTTTTTTTATTAATTCTTTTTTTTTTTGTTGGGGCAGCAGAAATATTATTTGCACAAGAATCGCCCGTTGTTTTTTTGAAAGCCAGTCTTTTTCTTCGCTTCTTGATTCAAGACAACCCAGCAGCTTTTATTAAAAAACCCCTTAAACTCAGTTTATCTTATCAATTAGCAATATATCAATAGCAGCCTTTTCCCTTTTCCAATAACCCTCCAGGAGAATAATAATATTCTGTACTTTTGTATCTCGTCCCATAAAGAAACCGTTTTTTTTAATTACAATTTTTTAACTATGTTTTTTAGAATTGAAATATGCAAGAAAGAAAGATTTGCTCCCAAAGCGCTATTAATAAAGCATATTTTCTTTCTAACTATTCCTACCATTTTCTGATCCTCCCAGATTGGTTCATAAAAGTCAGACAAGCTGCCATGGCGGTGCCGAATGTTTAGAAACTACTTCTTTTGGGCACTTCTTTTTCCTGTCACTAAGTAATATTCAATTTCATTGCTTCAATCAACGTCCTGGTTAAATGTTGTGCTCTGCATGTCCTCTGCCCTCTCTTACTTTTTATTAATAAAGTCTAAGTGAAGCATTCTTCCTCCTTTTCCCCTTCTTCCCCTCCTCTCCTTCTCGTAAGCCAACTCTTGGCTTTGCTAAAATCTTTTCTTCCATTGCCCTTGTTATGGGGGGGGCCCGTTCCTTTTCCCTTCATCAGGACCGAATTTAACTAAACATGATAATTGAATTGCTGCAAGAAGAAAGCCAATGCATTAAAAAACAATAAGCCCCGCCCACCATCAGAAAAACTAATCTCCGGACATCTTTTTTTATTTTTTAATTATAAATGAATGAAATCTTTTTTTTTTTTTTTTTAGAAATAATATTTTTTTATAAAATCAAATAATTCTGCCTAAGGGATGCATTAATCTTTTAATGCAATTAAATCTTTTTCTATGATGCTATGATGTTTTTCCCTGGGATAAAATCCCCCTGTGCAACAAGAAAGGTCTTTTTGAGCAATACGGCCTGCCGTTATTTATTACAAGCTATAACCTTATAAAATAAAACAAACATCCTCAAATGTCCTAAACCTTCCTAAGATCACCAGCTGAGCTGGGCCTCATTTGTTAAAAAAAAAAAAAAAAAAATAAAAAACAATGTTTTTTGGCTAACCATGCTATATATCCTATACTAACTCAGGAGGGCCCGCCGATTACAGCCAGAGAGGTGGTAAAATCGTATTGGATGATCTTTTGCAGTGCTCATGTTTTTTTTATTTAACTAAACTAAAAACATAAAATAATTAAAATAATCATTAATAATGAAAGACCTGTCCTATTCTATGTGCTTTTAATCAGATACATCTTTTGTTGCTAGAGCTAAAAATAAACATATCATGATGACTAGTTTTTCGGTAGGGGGGGGGGGTTTCCCCGTCCAGACGCGTCGGGCGAATCTTTCTATCTTTCCTAGGGTTTGGAGGTTTTTTAAAAAAATAATATTCTTTTTCTTAAAACAAACATTTTTGCCTAGGTTGAGTAAAACGATAAAAAACGCCAACAATAGGCCACTGCATAATTTAAAACCAGCGTTTATAAACTCCCATGGTTTTATTATTTTTTTTTTTATTATTTGCTTTTAAAAAGGGCTTTAAAAAAATAAATGAGGCGGCCAAACACAGCGAATCTGAATTCTAATTGATTTTTAGAGTAGAAAAATTTGTAATGAACTATTTGACAGAGCGGTGAAAGTGTTTAGACAACTGAGATTGAGGGAATGATGTAAAACATTTTTAAAAATCCAAAATATCATAGTGAACTAATCTAACGAAGCAATCAAGAGTTTAAAAGCATTGCTTGTAGTGATTTCAAAAAGCTTAAAGCATTTGCAGTCGTTTCGTGCAAAATTGGAGTGTCTTAAAAGTATTGCAAAACGCTTGAGTGAAGAATAAAACGCGTTTTACTTATTACCTCACCTTAAATTTCTTACTTTTACTTACTTTTTATTTTAATTTTATTTTAATATTTTTTTTTTTTTATTTTTTTTTTTTTTTTTATTTTTTTATTTTTTTTTACGTAGAAAATATGTGTGAGTTTAAAAAAATGAATCCCGCAAGTGAGTCCCCGAGTTTGAAATTACTTACCCTTACCCTCCGAACAACGTTTACAGGGTTGGAAGCAGTAACAAATCTTTAACAAATAAAGTTCTTTGAATAGAATAGACATGACATTATTAACCCTAACAAAAACTTTCAGAAAAGTGTAATATACATGCTATTTTTTTTCTAAATTTCCAGAGCTCCATCATTTCTTCAAATTTAACAAACAACCCGCCCAGCAAAAATGGGTTGTTGGTCCATTCTGATTTTAAAATATAATAACCTCCGATTAATAGTAGTATTGCAAGTCTGGGTTTTTCAAAACTAGAACAGAAAGAAGTAATCAAGTTTATTAATTATTACGAGGACTTTTAAAAAAACATGGCTGGGCTGATTACATGCTCACATAGTCAACGAGCAGACACAGTTTTAAAAACCATGTCAAGTGAAGAAGCAAAAATTGCGGCGCGCTTCCGGTTGTCAGAAAGGAAACAGTCCTCGAAAAATCAGATAAAGACAAGCCAAAATACTTTCCTATAGTTCCGGCAATTCTTACATCCCTCTCCCCAAAAGAAGTTTAGAGTTTTTTTTTTAAACGGCAGTCCCTAAAACACATTACATAATTCAGACAATAATGTGTTTCATTTTGTGGTGTTATTTTTTGGCCACACTTAACATCATTGTTAAAAGAAATGTGCGGAGAGAGTTTTTCCAATTATAGGCAGTATATAAATGAGCTGAACTTTTTTGAATAAACATAACCTTTCCTTCCAGTAAGCATAGAAAGAATCGACCAGTTTTGAAGAGCACAACAAACAATAAAAACCGTGAAGCGTATACAACATGTCTGTAGCAGACCAATCCTAGTCCCTCTAAGGATTCTCTCCCAATGCTCCCAACCTTTTTAGGGGGAGGCGAATCACTTGAGAACCCATGTAGACTTGAATTCTGTTTTACAGACGGTTTCCTCCAGGCCATTATTGTATTAATCAGATCAATAAAGGAAAATAGCAGAACTTCCTCTGTCTATAACTACAACGGATACAGCAAACCACAAGGGCTTTGGTAGGAGGTGTTTTGTCAGAATCCCCCCCCAACTGTAGAGGGCGGCAGCCAGTCATAAGAAACATTGCAAAAAAAAGAAGTTTGTTGACTGTAAAAATTCGAACTTCCTTTACACAAAACCAAAACCGGGGTCCTAAAGAAAGTTAGTTTTATTAAATTAATAATTAAAAAAAGAATGTAAACGAAAAATGCAAGATGAGCCCATACGTAGTTTTTATGCTGACTTTGAACTTTCACAATCTTGCTAACGGTTACTAAATGGTCCACAAGAACAAGAACAAAAAAACAACCTTAATTTGTCCACGTCAATCAGATCTGTTCTTGATTTTTCTTATGCGTTCGTCGTTGTTAGGTCAGACGGGGTGGACACACAGAACCAGAGATTTACAAGAAGGTACACCCGACGCACTAATTAAATCGATTTTTTTTTGGAAGCAGATGGAAAACCCCCTTCGCAATCAATTCTCCAATCAGCTGAACCTTTCAGAAGAACATTAAGATGACCCCCGAAGATGAAGAAACGTTATAAATCAGGGTCCACCCCCACTGCTGGATATGCCCCAAATGCCAAGTTATTAGGTGACAACTGGTAAGAGAACCACGAATTCACATTACTGGCAATTTAGGAGGGGCGGCACACACAACGGCTGCAATCCTTCAGCTTAAGGTTGATTCCCCAAAGGCATGGAAACTGTGCCAATCTTCTTTCAATAACTTACAGGCTAACGATCTCACTTTAATATCATGCCCCAAGCAAGTAACCTACTACTGATGTAAGAGGGTTAGGCGTGTATTTTGCACAGTCTTCAAGAGAAGTACATGACCTTTATTAAACCATTTGACAGTTTTAAAATTAATATTTCCTTTAAATGACTCTGCCCAACAATTCTGATTGGGAAGTTTAGATAAATTGGGCGGGGATCTCTGCAAGACTATCCAATTCACTAAAAATATTATCGATCCATCTTTAAGAAGAGGAGGGGGGGTCCGTAAAGGCGTCCAATCCTTATAATTACATGAAACTCGTGGGAGAGTTGATGAGCCGGCGCTCGCCAGCAAAGGAAGACTTTTTACAAGGCCGTCTTAGGAGGTGGAGGCATAATCTGACGCCGACTAGAATAACCCACCAGAAAGCCTGGAAACAGAATTTTACAAAACTGTCAAAAACGATGGGTGATTAGCCACGATCAATATTTATTGGCCGGACGTGTGTTTTATTAGCTGACGTCCTTCAGAATATACAGATTCCACTTGCAATGAAACCAATAACTGCCTGGATTCGTCACAGTTACACATCTCAGTTTCCCCCGGGGCTGTCTTGGGACGCATTCCCCTTGAAGTCTACACAAACATTCAGAATTGACTAATATCGGATCCTAGATAACACTCCGGATGATTGAGGATGGGGCTGAGGGTGTAGGCCATTTATAAAGCTATGGGCCTGTCAAAATCCTTACTGCAGAGCCAAACAACAAGTTAAAAATTTAGACGATTAATGAATCCCACTAAAACCATCCCAAAATCTGAATGTTAAAAACTATTAAGACGCCAACAATCTGTAATGGGTGGGCCCAATGAGCCAGGCACTGCCATTAAGAAAACTTTAAAATGAAAAATCGGGCCCCCTCAATGAGGTTTTGTATGCCGTGTTGGAGGAATATGTCACAGCTTACGCCCCGATAATACCCAATAGGATTAATCTTAGAGGTGACTTAGACTATCCCAGCAGAGTTGAAACGACCCTTCCCAATAACAAATTTTTCCCCTTAGCCGCAGAAAAAAATTAAAAGATGAGTCCCCCCCCCACCGAAACCAGCCCAAACTCGTGGCCTAACCTCTTTTAACACAAAACAAATATGTCTGTCCCCCATTACCCGGCTGTTTAACAATTTATTACTTAAGGCACGGGTTTTGAAAAACTTAACCGCCGTTCACAGAAAATTAAATTTACTTTTTTGACCAAGAGGCCTTTCATGAACCATACATCATGAAGAAACCAACCTGATCTTTTAGAACTTGGCGGCCAACCCGACGCATTTCCCAGAAAAAAGACTTCTTTTAAGTTTGAATGAACAACAGTTTTTGTTATTTGGCAAGAACCATGGAAAACGTACAACAAATCGTAAAAGAGTAAAGATTAGTTTTTACAAAACGAAAAAACAAGCAATTAAGCCTGTACCTTTAAACCTAACCTACAAGACTTATAGAGATATTTAAGCGACAGCCTGGTTTTTTGGCAAAATTAATGAAGAAAAACAGAAATGTGAAGTTAGACAGGCCCCGGTGTTTTTTATCGGTTTTTGCCGTGCTTAGAGTTGTCAAAAGTTTATTTAATGCTTGAAATTTTTTCCATACGACCTACTTTTTAACCGCTTAATACCCAGAAATCAAATGTCCCCCTTTTACACAAAACACTGAATAGTTTTTTTATTTTTTTGGACATCCCAACTGAAGAAACTTTTACAAAGGACATGGAAAATAGAAGTGGAGCCTAAAAGGAGCTGATGGGTGGTTAACGAAACACATGGAACCTAAACCCAAAAGATTTCGCCTTTTACATTCAACCGTGAACAAAGCAAAGTGAATTGGAAAGATGAAGGATGAAAATTTTAATGGGAACGGTTTTTTAATACAAGAATATGTTTTTTGGCCGCTGGGTCGAAAGAAAATTTTTAATAGCGTTTGCAAACCCAGAACCTCTGTAAACAAAGAAAGCTAAGGGCATAGATTAAAGAAGTTGTAAAAAAAAGAAAATAAGATCCCACAACAACTACAAGCAAGGCCTCTTCTTTGAACGCGAAAGTATTTTTATACACACAAATGTTAATCTGCGCCTCTACTCTTCATCAAGTAAAACACACAACTCCCTGTTAAATAAGAAGTTCACTAGACTCCTAAACAATAGACAAGGCGAAACTTTCCGTTAAACCCCCGAGTTTTTTCATACGCTATAGGCCCCCGGAGAACGACTTGTCCCGCTTTTAATTAAGAATCTTAACTATACTTAAAACTTAAAAGATCTTAACTAAGTACTTTAAACTTAAGATTCTTAACTAGTAAACTTAAACTTAAAATCCTTAACTAGTTTCTTAACTAGTAACTTAACTTTAAGATCTTAAACTAGTTTAACTTAACTTTAAGAAATCTTAACTAGTACTTAAACATGGACTTGCACTTTTTAACTTGGCACTTTTAACTTACCCTTAACTTACACTTTAAACTTGATTATAACTGACCAACCAGTAACTTAGCTTTGTACTTAACCAGTACTTAGCTTGTACTAAACAAACTTATAAATAAAAACCTAATATTTTATTAAAAAATGGGTTCTACAGCAGGAAGGTTGTACTTTTTTTTTTTGCAGAAGCTGGTTCTTTTACTGTTTTTTTTTGTGGGGGTTTTGTGACTTTTTGTTTTGCTAAGAAAAATGGCTTTTAGGCCTTGTTATGCTAAAAGCCCCCCACCAAACAACAAATGCCCCCCCAAAGGCACAAAATAATAAAAATCTTATAGTTTTTGATTGTGGTTGGTTGTTGGGGGGCGGGCCCCGGTCTGGTGCTGATTTTTTTTTGTATTATTTAAATCTAATAAATTTTTTTTTTTTTTGCTTGCTTGGGGTTTTTGCTTTTTGCAGTCCCCTGTTTCCATTCCAACTAGTTTTACGACCGGCTAAAACCCGGGCCCCAGATTTTTAAGGCTTATTAAACACTACTCCCCATTGGCTCCTGCGGGCCCACTCAAATTTTTGTGGAATTCCCAACTTTGTGGGCCACTCGCCCCTGGTAAAATTTTCACTTGTGGGAACCACCTTTGGCTCCCTGGCTCCGCATTTTTTCATTTTTTTTTTTTTTTAGTCTGATTAAAAATTAATATGATTAAAAATTAATAATGATTAAAAGTAAATTAATCCCATGATAAAAATGGACATAAAAACGCCCCCCCCAAAATCTATAATAAAATGGCCCCCAACATGCAAGAGAATTCTAGGGACTTGGTTTTTAAAACCCGGATCTTTTTGGTTTAAGTCCAATATTTTAAAATTTCCTTCCTTCTGAAAATCAATCGGCCCGCCTAATCTTTGCCCTACTAAACTTAAGCAAAAAAACTAATAAATTGTCCCCCCCCCCACCTTGATCCTAACCATTTTTTTGACCCCAGCTTGTGCTTCGTACCTAGCGTAAAAACTTCTAAAACTTTCCCGGGATGTAGACAATTGCCTGAATTCCGTTTTCAATACTTAGTTTTTACAACCCCCTAAAATACTCCCTGGTTTTTTTCCCCACGCACCCAAACCCAAAGAAAATAATCTTTCTTTTTTTTTACAGAAGGTCCTCCCCTGCCCCCCCTCACACTTTAAATACTCGTCGCAAATCCATTTTTTTTAAAAGCAATAAAAACATAAAAAAAAATTGTAAATTCCCAAGCTGTTATTTATTTATTATTCAATTTCCCCTTTAATTTAATTTTAAAAACGGGTTTTTAGGTTTTTTAAAAAAAAGGTTTAACATTTTTTTTTTTTTACCCCTTTTCAGGGTTTGGGTAAAAAGCGTCCCAGATTTAAAAAACCTTTCAGGAGCTTTTTTAAAATTTAAAAAAATC
>JAMYXO010000265.1:40000-57940 GCA_033310375.1 Conus canariensis | reverse complement strand
TTTTTCCTTTTTTTTTTTTTTTTCTTCTTCTTCTTCCTTGTTTTTTTCTTTGTTTTTTCCTTTATCATTTTTCTTCTTTCTGTTTAAAATTTCAATTATTCTTTGTTTTTTTTGGGTTGCTTTTTTGTTTTTTTTCTTTCCCCCTCTTTCCTTTTTTCTTTTTTGTTTTTTTTTTTTTTTTTTTTTTTTTTTTTTTTTTTTGTTTTTTAAAATTTGTCGTTTTGTCTTTTTCTCTCTGTCTTCTTACTTTTTTTTTTTTTTTTTTTTTTTTTTTTTTTTTTTTTTTTTTTTTTTTTTTTTTTTTTTTTTTTTTTTTTTTTTTTTTTTTTTTTTTTTTTTTTTTTTTTTTTTTTTTTTTTTTTTTTTTTTTTTTTTTTTTTTTTTTTTTTTTTTTTTTTTTTTTTTTTTTTTTTTTTTTTTTTTTTTTTTTTTTTTTTTTTTTTTTTTTTTTTTTTTTTTAAAAAAAAAAAAAAAAAAAAAAAAAAAAAAAAAAAAAAAAAAAAAAAAAAAAAAAAAAAAAAAAAAAAAAAAAAAAAAAAAAAAAAAAAAAAAAAAAAAAAAAAAAAAAAAAAAAAAAAAAAAAAAAAAAAAAAAAAAAAAAAAAAAAAAAAAAAAAAAAAAAAAAAAAAAAAAAAAAAAAATTTTTTTAAAAATTCAAATTTTTTGGGGGGGGGTTTTTTTTTCTTTTTGAAACCCCGGCCCTTCAATTATTTCCTTTTTTTTAATTTGGTTTTTTTCCCTTTGGTGTTTTGTGGGAGGGAACGAGGAGAAAAAAAAACCGGGAAAAAAGAGAAGAAGGAAGCAAAAGAGGGAAACAAGAGGAGAATGGGGAAGAGGTAGGAAGGTGGTCTTGAAGTTTTTGATTGATCATTTTCTTAAACATTTCCAAAAAAGACATGCCCCGAAGAAACAAACAAATGACAGATAAAAACCGACGCTAACAAAGAAAGGTAAACTTGCCCATCATGAGAGAAAAAATGAGTTTGGCTTTCTTGGGTTGAATGGTCCCAAATGTGGTTTTGTTTTTTGTGGTGATTTGGATTTGAATCTAGGACATTTTTGTTTTAAAATTGAAACTTTTCCCTCCCCCCAAAATTTGCAATTGTTTCAAATTTTCGAAAAAAAAAAAATTTTTGGTTTCTATTTTTTATAAATTCCAAAAAATTGGTTT
Organism: Conus canariensis; assembly: GCA_033310375.1. Lineage (NCBI taxonomy): Eukaryota > Metazoa > Mollusca > Gastropoda > Neogastropoda > Conidae > Conus > Conus canariensis. Next base: position 56,769 of record JAMYXO010000265.1, on the reverse strand, counting down.
GGGTTCCCCATTAATTTTAAAACTTTTTTTTTCCCCCCGCCAGGATTTTTCGCCGTTGTTTTCCTTTTAAATTTTACACTTTGCCCTTTATACAGAATGTCCCAAAGTGCCCCCTTTTCGAGGCCTTTCGCCATTTGTAAAGGAGGAAGGGCCCTTGGGGCTTTTTTTTAATAAGTACCAAAAAAAATTTTCCAAAAAACTCTTGTTTCTCATCTATGTTTTCTACAATTTTCAACTAAATCTTTTTTAAATTTAAAAAAAAATTTTCAGTCGTTTAAACCTTTTTTTAAAATTTTATTTTTGTCATCCGAAACAGGGCTTCATTTTTCCAATAATCTCTACCGTTTTGCGTGTCTCGTCTGTCGTTCGGGTTTCTTCCTTTCTCTTAAAAAACCCTTGTTATTGCTGTTGTGTCTGTTTTTGTTTGTTTGTTGGTGTTGCGGGCCTGGGTTAAAATTTTGTTTGGGGGTGCGGGGCTCGGCCCGGACCTGTTTTTTTTGGGGTTTTTTTTTTTTTTGTTGTTGTTTTTTTTTTTTATTTTCCCCTTTAAAAAAAATTTTTACTTTCTTTTTTCTTTTTTTTTTTTTATTTTAAATTTTTTATATTTTTTCCCTTCACGTTCATTCCTTGGGGAAACCTTTCTCAACAAACTTTTTTTCTCAGGAAGTAATTATTTCGAATCAGAATTCAATTCCTTTCTTGGCAGTTAAAACTATTTTTTCTTTAGCATGAACTACTTAAATGGTTTCATTTTGTCGCCCAATATCTACAAGAAGAGAATTACTGTTTTTTCTCGTTCTTTGTTTCGAATTGTCCGTGATCTTTCACTTTTAATAACCAAAAATCTAGTTTTGTATTTTTTCTACTTAAGTCGTTGTTATCACATATGTAATACCTTTTTTTTTTTGTAGCAATAGAATACTTAGCAATCAATTATTACGAATTTTAGCAATAGTGTGGGGTTTGGGAGAGTGGTGGTGTTGTACCTTGCACCTTTAAACTTCTTTTTTTTTTTTTTTTTTTTTTTTCCTTTTTTTTTTTTTTTTTTTTTTTTTTTTTTTTTTTTTTTTTTTTTTTTTTTTTTTTTTTTTTTTTTTTTTTTTTTTTTTTTTTTGGGGGGGGGGGTTTTTTTTTTTTTTTTTTTTTTTTTTTGGGGGGGTTAACAAACAAAGTGAAGGGAACCAGAGCCCAAATAATTTTTATAACAACAAAGTGAAGGAAAGGAGAGAGAAGAGAGGGGAGAGAGGAAAGCAAATGAAAAAGAATCTTTGCAAAGATAACACGAAGAAAGAACCCTTCTGTTCTCCATTTGAGTGCCAAAGATAAGGAGGGAGAAATAAACGATAATGAGATTAATGTCAAACAGGGACGGGGGTAGCTATAAAACCTTGTGTCTTGTACTGATAATTGTTCTAAAGCAACGAGTCGTAAAAAAAGTTAGCGCACAAAAACAACCAGATGTGACCATGAAAGAATCACCCTCACACACACCATAACAAAAGCAATCAGAGTCCAAAACACCCACAATTCAAATTTTCGTTTCCCAATCTCTAACAAGGGAAAAAGAACGAATTTCGTGTCAGAAAAACGGGGTTTTTTTCAAATGAATCGTTTTTAAATGAAAACCCATTATCTTTGTAACCTAAATTTTTACCAACTTTTTTTGTCATCCTTCGGAGCAGGAAGATGGAGCGACGGAGGAACGTCAGAATTTATTTCTACACCCATAAACCAAACAATCACATAAAATTAATTTCCGCTGTACTTTCTTTTTCCCAAACAGAAATAGAATTGGATTCCCGCGCGAGCTCGCGCCACTTTCAGTGGCAACAAAACCCAGCTACCCCTTCACACCCCGACCTCATTGCCACACCAAAAACACCCCCTTTTCGATACGTACTTCGCCAAACTTTTCCTACCCGGGATCATGGGCTGGTTTTCTATCAACATTGTTTGTTGTCAAATTGAGGGAAGTGGATATGAAAATCGAGGTTTATAATCTTTTAATATTATGTAATTGTATAACTATATTTATAATTTATAAGTAACCTCCCCAAAAAAACCGCAATTTGCTGGCGAACCATTTTTTAAATTTTAAGACCAAGATCATTTTTTCAGCCCTTTTGCAAAACCCTTCTTTTATTTTCTTTCTGTTTTGTTTTTTAAACAAATGTTCGTCGAGTTCACGATTTCTTGCTTCAAATTAGTGTTTTAGCTTCTTCTGCTTAATTTTGGTTCTAAAACCTAAAAGAAAATCTAAATGAGGCAGGAAACGGCAAAACAATAATTACAAAACCGACCCTAACTCTTGCTCCGTTGTGAATAATCCACCCCCTTCCTTCCCAAGGGGAAAAAATTACAAAAGAAATCAAGTTTTTAGGTTCCGACGAACAGACCGGCCCCAAACAAATGCAGCTACGCAACGCCTACACCATAGAGACAGACAAACATTCATGCGAAGCATGCGCGCGTGCTGGGGCGGTTCGGGGGTAAACAGTGGACTCTGCATTAACTTCACCTCCACGAAAAAAAAAACAACAAACACTTCCCCACACAGAGAACAAACTGCTCTGCCGACGGACGGGGCGAGAGCTTGAGGGGGGGCCTGTTTTCCCCTTGGGGAAAGAGGGTTATTTCTAGACAGAACACATCGTCCTCCTCCCGATGGGAAAAGAAAACTCGGGCGAAACCACGAACAAGATCTACTGGTTTGGTGGGAGTTTTGCCAGTTAGGCCAAAAAGATTTTTAAAGGGAGGCGAGTATTTATTCTTTCTTTTCACTCTCTCTCTCTCTTTTCCCCTCCTCCCTCTCTCCCTCTCCTCTCTCCTCTCTGTGCGCGCGCGCGCGCGCGCGCGTGTGTTGTGTGTGTGTGTGGGTGTTGTTGTGTGGGAGAGAGAGAGAGAGAGAGAGAGAGGAGAGAGTGTATTTTTGTGTTGGGGGGGCGCCAGCCGCGTTTGTGTGTTTTGTGTGTGTGTGTGTGTGTGTGTGTGTGTGGTGTATACAGTGTTCTCACAAAGGGGTTAAGATAAAAAAAAAAAACAAAAAAAAGAAAGGAAGAAAAGGGAAAAAAAAAAGAAGAAAGGGAAAGACAGAAATAAAAAAAAAGGAAGAAAAAGGACAAAAACAAAGGGAAAAAGAAAAGGGGATTAAAAGACAAAAACCCTAAAGGGAAGAAAAGCAAAAGAAAAAAGAAAGAAAAAGAAGAAAAAAGAAAGAAATAGAGAAAGAGAACAATAGGGAGAAAGAAAAAAAAAAAGGGAAAAGGTGGTGAGTAGTAAAAATGAGGGATAATCCCCCATGGGGGAAACTCATGTGACGATTCACACATGCGCATGCCCCCAGAGATAAGGGCCGTCGTATACAGGCATTAAGATAGAAAGGAAAAAAGCAAAAAAAAGAAAGAGAGAAAGAAATGAAAAAAAAAAAAAAAAAAAACGAAAGGACAGAAATGAAAAGGAAGAAAAAAAAGACAAAAAAAAGGAAAAAAAAAAGAAAGAAAAAAAGAAAAAAAAGAAGAAAAAAAAAGGAAGAAGAAAAGACAATAAAAGAAAGAAAAAAAAGAAAAGAAAAAGAAAGAAAAGTAAGAAAAGTAAAAAAAAAGAAAAGAAAAAGGGAAAGAAAGAAAAGGAAAGAAAAAAAGGGAGAAGGAAAGACAGACAGACAGACAGGGAGAAAGAATAAAAAAAAGGGAAAGGAAAAAACAGAAACAAAATCTTACGGGTTTGATGAACAGACAACGAAGGACAAATAAATACATCAAGTCAATAAAGTATGGCAAACATAAGGGTCAGGGGGAGGACTAGTGTTTCCAGTGTGAGGATGGGTAAAGAGGTTCGCAGATCAGGGATAAAGAAATCAGTAACAGTAATGCTAATGATAAACAGTACTGATTTAACACTAATAATATGATATTGATTCGACGCAATAATTTTTTCCTTTTAGTATTTTGGGGGGACCCAACGTAATGCTGTTTTAAGATTTTTTGGGAACGATGGTTAGATACGGGGTTCGAGGTGGGCCCGGGATGGTTTACGTCCATTTTGGTGGATGTCGATTTGATATTTTGTGTCATGCATTATTTTGCTCTGAAAATTGTTTGACGTAATACTGTGAGTCAATTAAAGCGGGGGAAATCACCACCGTGTTTGGTTTTGGAAAAGGGGGGCACGCCGGAACTTTTTGGGTTTTCCTTCAGGTCGGGTAAGGTCAGATAAGGTCTTAAAATGTCAGAAAAGGTCTTTGCAAGGGCCAGATTAGGTCTTAGAAAGGTTTATATAAGGTATTAAGAGGTCAGATAAGGTCTTTAAAAAGGCCAGATAAGGTCTTTTTAAAAAAAAGGACAGATTAGGTCTTAGAAAGGTCATATAAGGTATTAAGAGGTCAGATAAGGTCTTTAAAAGGCCAGATAAGGTCTTTTAAAGGTCAGATTAGGTCTTTAAAAAAGTCAATAAGGTCTTTAAAAGCCAGATAAGGTCCTTTTTAAAGGTCGATTAGGTCTTAAAAAAAGGACAGATAAGGTCTCAAAAAGGTACCATGATGTTTTTAAAAAAGGTCAGACAAGGTCTTTTAAAAGGACATATATGGGCTTTTAAAGTGTCTGTCTTGTATTTTTTTCTTTACCAAGTCGTATGTGTCCTTTGTTTTTAATGTTATGTCCTCTGTTCTGTATCATGTGCTTTGTCCCTACATGTGTATTTTGTCCAATGCCATGTTTGTTGGGGCCTAACACTGTGTCTGTTGTCTATCTTGTCATGTGTATGTCCCAGGGTCATTGAGTGTCCCTTTGTATTGTGTCATATGTAAAGTGCCTTTGTATTGTGTCCCTGCATGTAACCCGTCTGCCTTTGTATTGTGTCATGCATGTAACCGAGTGACGTTTCCTTTGTATTGTGTCATGCATGTAACGTGCCTTTGTATTGTGTCATGCATGTAACGTGCCTTTTGTATTGTGTCATGCATGTAACGTTGCCTTTGTATTGTGTCATGCATGTAACGTGCCTTTGTAAATTGTGTCATGCATGTAACGTGCCTATGTATTGTGTCCATGCAGTAGTGTGCCTTTGTATTGTGTCATGCATGTAACGTGCCTTTGTATTGTGTTTATGTGGGAGTGTGCCTTTGTATTGTGTCATGCATTTTAACGTGCCTTTGTATTGTATCATGCATGTAACGTGCCTTTGTATTGTGTCATGCATGTAACGTGCCTTTGTATTGTGTCATGCATGTAACGTGCCTTTGTATTGTGTCATGCATGTAACGTGCCTTTGTATTGTGTCATGCATGTAACGTGCCTTTGTATTGTGTCATGCATGTAACGTGCCTTTGTATTGTGTCATGCATGTAACGTGCCTTTGTATTGTGTCATGCATGTAACGTGCCTTTGTATTGTGTCATGTGTAGTGTGCCTTTGTATTGTGTCATGAATGTAACATGCCTTTGTATTGTGTCATGCATGTAACGTGCCCTTTGTATGGTGCCATGCATGTAACGTGCCTTTGTATTGTGTCATGCATGTAACGTGCCTTTGTATTGTGTCATGACTGTAACATGCCTTTGTATTGTGTCAATGTGTAGTGTGCCTTTGTATTGTGTCATGAATGTAACATGCCTTTGTATGGTGCCATGCATGTAACGTGCCTTGTAATGGTGCCATGCATGTAACGTGCCTTTGTATTGTGTCATGTGTAGTGTGCCTTTGTATTGTGTCATGAATGTAACATGTCTTTGTATTATGTCAAGCATGTAGTGTGCTTTGTATTGTGTCTTGCATATAGTGTGCTTTGTATTGTGCCATTCATGTAACGTGCCTTTGTATTGTGTCATGATTGTAGCATGCCTTTGTATTGTGTCAAGCGTGTAGTGTGCTTTGTATTGTGTCTTGCATATAGTGTGCTTTGTATTGTGCCATGCATGTGCCTTTGTATTGTGTCATGTGTAGTGTGCCTTTGTATTGTGTCATGTGTAGTGTGCCTTTGTATTGTGTCATGTGTAGTGTGCCTTTGTATTGTGTCATGTGTAGTGTCCCCTTGTATGGTGCCATGCATGTAATGTGCTTTGTATTGTGTCATGCATGTAATGTGCTTTGTATTGTGTCATGCATGTAATGTGCTTTGTATTGTGTCATGCATGTCGTGTCCCTTTGTATTGTGCCATGCATGTAATGTGCTTTGTATTTCGTCATGTATGTAATGTGCTTTGTATTGTGCCGTGCATGTAATGTGCTTTATATTGTGCCGTGCATGTAATGTGCTTTGTATTGTGTCATGCATGTAATGTTCTTTGTATTGTGTCATGCATGTAATGTGCTTTGGTATTGTGTCATGCATGTAATGTACCTTTGTATTGTGCTATGCATGTAATGTGCGTTTGTACTGTGCCATGCATGTAATGTGCGTTGTATTGTGTCATGCATGTAATGTGCCTTTGCATTGTGTCATGCATGTAATGTGCTTTGTATTGTGTCATGCATGTAATGTGCTTTGTATTGTGTCATGCATGTAATGTGCCTTTATATTGTGCCATGCATGTAATGTACCTTTACACTGCATTATGCATGCAAGATACTGTGTTGGAAAGTGACTCCTCTCTCTCTCTCTCTCTCTCTCTCTCTCTCTCTCCTCTCTCTCTCCCTCTCTCTCTCTCTCTCTCTCTCGCTCTTTTCAAAAGCACATGGGTTTAAAGGTTATTATTGTTGCCACAGGCAGCTAAAACAACGGACGCACTTGCCCACGTACGTACACATACACACAGATACAGCCACAGACACACCTTACACCACACACACACACACGCGCGCGCGCGTGCGCGCGCGGCTCGTGTGCGCGCACGTTAGCACGCACGCGCGCGCGCACATACACGCACACACGCGCGCGAGCAAATTAGAAAAATATGCAAGCAAACAATAACACAAAAAGCATCAACAACAAAACAAGAAACAGATAGTACAATATCGCCAAAAACCTGGACAGATAGACAGACATACAGACAGACAGGCCACTAACAAAACAACAATACAACAAACAGATCTACGATAAAGCAACAATAACACAACAACCAATACAACAATCTAACATTACATGAAAACGATGAAAACATGGAATAGATAAAAACAAATTAACATGACAGTAAAACAAATACTACTATTGAAATAAAGTAATGAAGAAGAAAAAAAAAAAAAACACACACACACAACACACACTCAGCAACTAAGCAACAACAAAACGACAGTAAAGATTAAGCGATTCTCCCTCCTCCCTCCCTCTCCACCAACTCAACACATATAGTGAACTCCTGATACAGTAAACGCCGGAAATAGTAAACAATTGCCTATAGTAAACGTTTTTCTTGGTCCCGGTCCCAAGCCTTCTTAGTCTCTGTTAATTTTAGCCGGAAATAGTAACACTCGGAAATAATAAACGTCCTTTAAAATAGTAAACTCATTTCAAGTCCCTGAAGCTTCCCACCGCCGGCTATAGTAAACTTTTTTTTTTTACGAGAGTTACTTCCCTTTGACATGCTGTTATAGTGAACTCCGCAAATAGTAAACGCCGGTAATAGTAAACAACTGCTTACAATAAACGTTTTTTCTTGGTCCTGGTCCCAAGTTTTCCCTTTGACAAAACAATGGCGCACAAACGTGTGACTCTGTCACTGAAAAGAAAAATAGATTTAATCAAACAAGTTGAAGAAAACAACAAGAAGCAAAGCGAGTTAGCCCTTGAGTTTGGAATTTCTAAAGCAACAGTTAGTGTGATTGTGAAAAATAGGGAAAGTTTGAAGGAAAAATTTGATAAGGGGACTGCATTTCAAAACGCAAACATGACAGACGTGCAACGCAGCCCGAGATTGAGAATGCCCTTTTGGACTGGTTCAAGAAAACAAGGGCGAACAGCATGCCTGTCTCCGGCACTATTTTGAAAGTCAAAAGCCGAACAGTTTGTCAAAGATCTGGGCTTGACAGAGGGGTGATGTTCTGAAGGTTGGATTAGGCGCTTCAACATACGCCACAACATTTCATACAGAAAAGTAAGTGGAGAAAGGAACAGTGTAGATGAATCGATCACAGATCATTGGGTTAGTGATGTCCTGTTGCCCACGCTTAAAAACTAGAGAAAAAAGATATCTTCAACATGGATGAAAGTGGATTATTCTGGCTCATGCTGCCAGATCGCACACTTGCGTTTAGAAGAACAAGAAGTGTACACGTGTGTGTCATTCACTCATTGTGTGTGTCACCGTGTGTGGGTCTCTCTCTCCTCTCTCTCTCTCTCTCTCTCTCTCCTCTCTCTCTCTCTCTCTCTTTGTATTGTGACGAAAGGCCAGTGCCTGTAGCAGACGGGGTCAAATTAATCCACCTACTCAGGCAAGCGTTCCCCAGTGCTTCACTGCAGGCCCTCCTCCATTCTTCCTCCCCTTGGTCAACACCCCTGAAGGACATGGCGACACGATCCACGGCCAATCTTCGCCTCTCCTGCCGTCAAGAGGGAATCAGTTACTTAGATAACACCCCCTCCTTCCTCGCCAGATCTGGGGCGCCAAAGAAAGCCATGTACCGAGACAGACTACATCCCAGTTCATATGGCTGCAAAGTCCTTGCCTCCAACATCTGTCCCACTAATAACTACAAGACCCAAGCCTCCAACTACATCAGGCCCACTTCACAAAGAGCAAGAAGGGAACGTCTTCCAACACAAGACGCCCCAGTGACCACAAACAGTCCACCAAGTTATAACTATGAAACTGATTTCCCAGCGAACACTCCCCATAATCCCAACTCTCGCAGTGTATATAATATACAAGGTTGCCATCAACGCCCTACAAAGCAACCCCTTCTACAATCCCCCACCCACATGTATTCCTTTTCTTCCCCAGTGAATAGAAATGACGAACAGCAATGTAAAGAGTACAGAAACGTGACCAGCACCCTCCACCCACATAGCACATCACCCCCTTCCATGTCCAAACCACACACTAGCAGCAACCAACACACCCCACCTCCAAACACATTTCAGCTGCAACCTCACAACACATCTTGGCTACAATTTCCCAGCACAGCACAACTACCACCCTCTAATACCCCTTACAATCCACCAACTCCAAACAATGCCCACCTTACACTTCACAACACAACACTCCTGCCACCACCCAACACATTACACTTCCAACCCCCCACCATCACACACATCCCACAGCAGTCAGTACACCCTTCTAGCCCACTACATCCCTTTGCCGTTCAGTTGTTGAACACAATGACTGCTCAGTTCCTGTCACAGCAACACCAACCAGCTCCTCTCCCCATTTCCTCATTGAATTAAATTAACATGTCGCTGTATGCATCCTTATATTCGTATATCATTGCTACATCACCGTCTGTGCATATGTTTATATCCACTTCATATCACATAGGTATGTAGTACGAATGCTATTTCATCATCCATGTGCTATGTATGTGTGCGCATCTAATGGTTGTGAGCGTGCATATGTTTGTATCCACTTCATATCACATAGGTATGTGTGCGCATCTAATGGTTGTGAGCGTGCATATGTTTGTATCCACTTTATATCACATATGTATGTAGTGCGATATGCTATTAATTTTCATCATCCATGTGCTATGTATGTACGCGCATATCTAATTGTTATGAGCGCACATGTAATAGTTTTCTACATGCGTGTGTGAGCCCCCACACGTGTGTGTGTGTGTGTGTGTGTGTGTGTGTGTGTGTGTGTGTGTGTGTGTGTGTGCGCGTGCGTGCGTGCGTGCTTGCGTGCGTGCGTGCCTGCGCGTGTGCATGGGTATGCGTGTGTGTGAGTGTGTGTGTGCGCGCGTGCACTCGCGAGTGTGTGTGTATGTGTAAATCTATGTGTATTTGTTTGTTTGTTTGTTTGTTTCCTTGTCTGGCCTGCTGCAGTCTGTCGGGTGCCTGTCAGATGTGTTGCATACTATTATACGAGTTATTACTCTGATCTCAAGGAGTGCGTTTTGTGGTGTTGTGGACAAACAAAAACTGGTGCGTCGACATCGAAGTGCTGCCACTCAGTGGTTAAAAAGACAGGGCAAAATGTGCTGACACTGGGAGTGTTGTATACAAACAAAAACTGGTGCGTCGACATCGAAGTGCTGCCACTCAGTGGTTAAAAAGAACAGGGCCAAAATGTGCTGACACAGAGGAAGTGTTTGTATACAAACAAAAACTGGTGCGTCGACATCGAAGTGCTGCCCACAGTCAGTGTTTAAAAAGACAGAACAAAATGTGCTGACATTGGGAGTGTGATGCGTGCTCGTATTGAGAGACTATACGAGTCATTATCATAGACCGATGTTCATTACCCTTTTTCTTTGAACATTGTTTACCTTTTTTGTAACATAGCAGAAGCCTGCGTCCCTGTTCTAAACTGTAGTGACCATTACGTAATTTGCGTCACATGGTCCAAAAAAGGAGTAAAAATTCCCAAAACGGGGCACAAGACAATAACGTACCGTTGCTTTACAAACTTTAACAACCAAGACTTTCTGCATGACTTACTTAACTCAAATCTCTCTTCAGTTTTCCACATAACTGATCCAGATCTTGCTGTTGAATTTTGGATCAAAACATTTACAGAGATATATAATAAACACGCCCCTCGACAAACGATTAGAGTACGGCATGATCCTAAACCGGCATGGTACACTAAAGAGTTACAGGAGGCAGGTTACCTTAGAGATCTGCTTAAACAACATGGCTATGAAGAGGAATCTAGAAAACTGAGAAATGCAATAAATTCACAGAAACGCAGAGAAAAAAACGAAATATTATCGAGACCTAATATCATCAAACCAGAACCCAAAATTGGTATGGAGAGCTGTTAACGAGCTTACAAACAATCAACCTTCTTCAAAATCAACTGTAATTAAAGACATCTCTGTCGAACAGCTAAAGACACACTTTTGCACTATAGCTAATAAAATTGTCACGACAGATTCTTCCAAATCAAACGATCTTCAGAAACTGAAACAATATTGCCAAGATAAAAACATCACGTCTGAACTTCATATTCCAGCAATAACAGTCTTTGAAGTTTATCACTCCCTAACGCACCTAAAACAGTCAGGTACCTGCGGGGTAGATGGCCTAGACGGCAAAATCCTCAAACTATCAGCTCCAGCAATTACAGATACATTAACATACTCTCCAATTTATGCATAGACAAAAATCATTTTCCCGATAGTTTCAAAAAAAAAAAAAGTCCTTCCTATCTACAAGGCAGGTGACAACTCAGACCCTGCAAACTACAGACCAATCTCAATCATTTCCTCTGTCTCCAAACCTTTGGAAAAAACACATGAACAAACACACATTACACCACCTTAATACATATCACTTGCTTCATCCAAGACAGTCCGGGTTTCGACACAACCATTCATGCCACACAGCCCTAATCAACTTAGTTGATGACTGGCTAAATAGCATTAACAACAACAGATACTGTGGTGTCCTATTCATCGATTTCAAAAAAAAGCATTTGATGTGATAGACCATAACCTTCTTCTTAGAAAATTGAAATTGTATGGCTTATCCACAAAAACTTTCGCTTTTCCAATCATATCTCACAAATAGGCAACAGTGTGTGAAAATCAATACAATTTTCTCTTCATTTCAAACACTTTCCTATGGCGTCCCACAAGGCTCTATCCTGGGTCCCTTACTGTTCACAATTTACATTAATGACCTACCTCTCCATATCACATCCACATGTGAACTCTTTGCTGATAATACAACAATACACACAAATCATTCTGATGTTACTGTTCGTGCACACACTTTACAAGAAAGTGCGAATGACCTCGTAAAATGGACTGAACTAAATCACATGTCCCTTCACCCTAAAAAAACTAAATCAATGCCTATCACAACCAGACAAAAAAGGCAAAATCTCACCATTAAGTTTCCTCCTGTCCATCTTAAAGATGAACCTGTTGAACAGGTAACATACCTCAAAGTGCTAGGAATAACAATTGATAACAGCATTAATTGGCAAGCTCACATAACCTCACTGTGGAAAACAAAAATTCACAGAAAGTTTATCAACTCTCCAAAATCAAACGCTTCCTCGACCTGCATTCACGCAAGCTCTTTTTCCAGTCTCATATTCAATCACACATAGACTATGGATCTACTCTATAGGACTCTGCTAGTGCTGACACCCTCAAACCATTACTAAGCCTACACAAGCGAGCACTCAAATTAGTCCTCCTAAAATCCAGTAGTCTTCTGGACTCAGACTATAAAAAGATTCAGGTTCTCCCCTTAAGTCTGAAATTAGAATACAACAAAGGGATCATAATGCACAGGATTGTGTCTTGGAAGGCACCCTCCACGTTAGTTCACAGATTCTCAATTAATTCCTCAAGGACTCTACCCAAACTTCATGTCCCTGTTCCTAGAATTGACTTATTCAAATCCAGTTTAACATATTGAGGTTCCTGTCAATGGAACTCGCTCCCTGAATCAACCAAACAACACCAATGCACATCAACCTTCAAACACCATTATTTCAACCAACTTATGTGCCAGTATTTGCATACTCCGCCATAAATCCACCACCAGCCACACCACCCTCTTTGCCTTATGTATAAACCTGTCTAATTAGAAAGTGTTTTGTATTTGAAATGCACATGTTATTGTGTTTAGTAAGTATGTCTTATGTGAGTATGTGTGTGTATGAGTGTGCGTGCGTATGTGTGCGTGTGCGTGTGTGTCGCGCGCGCGCCTGTGTGAGTGGGTGTAGTGTGTGTGTGTGGTGGTGTGGTGTGTTTGCCCTGTATTATGTAGTTTGTTTTTGTCTTTTTTGCTCTCTGTGTGTGTGTTTCCTACTTCCTCTTCCTCTCTTTCATTATGTTCATTATGCTTTTATTCCTCATCTCCACCTCTCCTTACTTCTGCTCACTATCCCCCCTCTCCCCCTCCTCCTCCATTCTCCTGATACTTAATTTTACCTCATGACATCCACCCTCCTACCCGTGTGACTGGTTGTCACATCCCCCCCCCCCCCCCCCCCCCCTCCATTTGTGCCTTTTTTCCCTGGTGCTTCAAAATCGATTGTCTTACATCTCCTTGGTGTTTTGTGATTGGTAGATTGTTCTAAACAAGCTCTTTCCCGCACCCACTCTCGCCTCTTTCTCCCTCTCTCCCTCTCTCTATCGCCCTTCCCTGCACTCCTTTCGCTCCTGCGTCTCTCTCTCTCTCTCTCTCTCCCTCTGTCTGTCTGTCTGTCTGTCTGTCTGTCTCTCTCTCTCTCTCTCTCTCTCTCTCTCTCTCTCTCTCTCTCTCTCTCTCTCTCTCTTACACAAGCGCCTTCAAGTACATGCTCTCCTTGTCCCATCTTCTTATCCTGATGTTGCTCATATAATTTGATGATATGTATTGTTTCATTATTTTCATCAGCTCTTTCCTGTCTTATATTGCACATATTCTGAATGTGTTTGTCTTTAACATGATCTTTTCTATGAATGGTTCCCCCCCCTCTCTCTCTCTCTCTTTTGCCCCCCCCCCCCCCCCCCCCTCCCCCCCCCTCAAATTCCATCTCACTTTCCCAAATACCTTCTACGTATTTTCATGTCTCGGAAAATGATTGCATGTTGTGCCTTGCTCTCTCTCTCTCTCTCTCTCTTCTCTCTCTCTCTCTCTCCTCTCTCTCTCTCTCTCTCTCTCTCTCTCTCTCTCTCTCTCTCTCTCTCTCGCTCTGTGCGTGCATGTGTGCGTGTATGTGTGTGTGTTCCAAATTATGTACGTACTTTGTCATATTCATTTTACTGTCTGTTTTTATACATGCTAATTTTTGTACGTTGTAGTACATTTCCATATATTCCCCCTGCTCAGCCCACCCCCCACCCCCGCTCTCTCCTTCCCCTTAATTATTGTTATTTTTACTTTTGTTTGTTAATTATTTTTTATTTTTATTTTTTCATTTCTCTTCTATTTCCATTTGATGTTCCATTATGATTGCATGACCGCTTTGTTTGCTTGTTTGCTTTCTTACATTATTTCATTTCACTGCATATTGTAGTCCCTACTCAGGGCGAGGACTGGATGTAAAAAAGCACGCCAGTGCTTATCTATTATCCTCGTAAATAAAGAATTTTGTCTTGTCTTGTCTTGTCTTGTCTCTCCTCTCTCTCTCCCTCTCCCTCTCTCTCCCTCTCTCTGTCTCTCTGTCTGTCTTGTCTGTCTCGTCTGTCTCTCTCTCTCTTCTCTCCTCTCTCTCTCTCTCCTCTCTCTCTCTCTATCTATCTATCTATCTATCTATCTATCTATCTATCTATCTATCTATCTCTCATCATTCCATTTTTTAACTGGTTATGTGTGAACTTATTATTTGCTCTGTATGGGTGTTTGCACTGTGTGTGCGTCTCGGTGTATTAGTCATTGTGTGTGTCTTTTTCAGTGTATGTCTGTGTGCATGTGCACATTATTATGTGTGTATGTATAAGTGTGTATATCCATGTGTTTGCAAACTTGTGGTGTGTGTGTGTGTGTGTGTGTGTGTGTGTGTGTGTGTGTGTTGTGTGTGTGTGTGGTGTGTGTGTTTCGCGCGCGCGGTGTGTGTGTGTGTATGTGTGTGTGTGTGTGTGTGTGTGTGTGTGTGTGTGTGTGTGCGTGCGTATGTGTGTGTGCGTATATGTGTGTGTGTGCATGTGTGTGTGTGTGTGTGTGTGTTTGTGTGTGTGTTTGTGTGTGTGTGTGTGTGTGTGTGTGTGTGTGTGTGTGTGTGTGTGTGTGTGTGTGATGTGCTTTTTTTTTCTTTCTTTATTTCTAAGGACAGCCATGTTCATCTTTCTGAACGGAAGTGCGCACCATCCGCAAGTATATGACAGACGGGCACTCAGTTTAGAGGCCAGTCCAATCGGAAATTAAATATTAATGCGGCTTATCTTCACAGGAGACAGGTGTCGTCTTATGGTTACTGTTTATTGTCACTCTGTTGTCTCCTTTATCATTTTCTGTTCATAAATCAGTTTTTTAATGTCCCCTCCTCTCCAAAGGTACAGTATGGGTGCCCACATGATGAGATAAACAGTTACACACTCAACCAGTGATCTCCATATTTACTGAGTTTGGTACATTGTAGTGATGAGGGTATATTATTTACTTACTCGAAAAGAAAAAAAAATCAGGATAACATGCATTAAGTTTGAATTCATGTGAAACATTGTGGGATCTCATCTGCTTATTTCTTGCACTGACAAGCAGCAAGTGTATCATGACAATAATGGCACTCCTGTGATGTTACTGACTAGAGAAGTGCAGGGAACAGAACCAGAACTTCTACATTCTCTTTGTTGGCCTGATAAAAGCTTTTGATACTGTCAGTAGTGAGAGTCTGTGGGTTATGCAGGCCTACTGTCTAAACTCATTTGTCCACCGACGTTTATCAGGATCATAATAATCCTTCATATAAAGTCTCACTTAGTGGAAAATGACGTGTCTGACCCCTTCCCAGTGTGCAATGGAGTGAAACAAGGATGTGCCCTGGCACTGACTTTGTTTAGCATTATGTTCACCAGAATGTCATTGTTCTCTTTACTCTCCTGTACCAATGCACCCCACTTCAGGTCAAGAAGCGCGCATTGTCACAGGTCAATGTGCCAGGTGAATGGCTGTCCAAAAGGGAAGCGTTTGCAGGAACTGGACCAGATTTTTCCGCTGCCATCACAATAAGGTTCATGCCAGTGGTTGTAGTGACATGTCAGGTGTTTCAGTGATTCACTGTATCTATAAATGAAACCAGTTTACAATCTAAGCAGAAAAAAAATGTCCCCTCTTTTAAGTTAAAGTGTAGTAAGTTATAACAAGAACAACCAAAAAGTTCTTTTGAACGATAATCGGTTATAGTAAACTCATCTCTCAAAAGTTTATTATGCGGCAGTCGATAATAGTAAAATCAGGCTCCACAAGTTTATTTTAAACGATAATCGGTTATAGTAAACACAGCCACAAGCAGTTTATTATAAACGATGTCACCTATAGTAAACCTCCGGTTATAGTAAGCGGGTCAGTGGGTCCCAAGGGGGTTTACTATATAACCACTCAACACTTGCTAGGGATCAGCAATTAAAAACAGTGTCTGAAAAAAATCATTTTGAACTGACTTCAATAAACACATGATCCAGCAACACAAAACAATGTGAAAGACAATCACACTGTTGCCTGCACCTTCACGCTGGAACATGCAGCATGGTGAGCACGTGAATTGCGTGACCCTCATTCTGGGGGTAAACAGGGGGAGAGGTCAGCGTCACATTTGCTGCTTTGGGACCGGCAAACAGTGGTTCAGTGTGATTCGGGCAGTGTTTATCGCACCACAATGGAACAGCAAGCACAAAGACGACGCCTTTCCGCAGAAGATATGGCGAGAGGAGTTGGGATGCTGCTAGGAGGGTCATCGCAACGAGAGGTTGCTGGAGCCTTGGACGTATCCCAGAGCGTTGTTTCCCGTATGTGGAATCGATATCAAACAACAGGGACAGTCACTCCACGACATTCTGGAGGTCACCCACGGGACACAACCCAGCCAGAGGACCGATATCTCCTTGTCCAGGCACGAAGAAATCCTTTCCACAATGCCACACAGCTGCAACATGACCTCCAGAACGCATCAGGGAACCGGGTGTCAACCCAGACAGTCAGGAGAAGGCTTCACGACGGTGGTCTTCATTCAAGGGCCCCAGCAATTCGGGTTCCATTGACCAGACAACATAAACAAGCAAGGTTGCTGTGGGCACTGG
>JAMYXO010000265.1:15000-27500 GCA_033310375.1 Conus canariensis | reverse complement strand
TAAGACCAGCGTTGTGTCTTATCACCAGTACAGAGTATATTGTTGTTGCTAGGACCAAAGGTGTGTCTTAGGGCAAGAAAGTTAACTTAGTTGTATATAGGACAAGTGGTTATGTTCTGTATGAGTTAACTTGATGTTTGGATAGAGTGTCCATTTGTTTAGATGTACTTGTGCGCGTATGTCTAAACGGTAGTCACTGAGGATAGAAGTGAAGATTTTCATTCACTGGTGAGATCAAGGATTCGTGGTGTGAACCGAAGGTGTGTTTACATTACGGGATCGAGTCGTGGTAATAGGTAATGGTTAAACCTATTGCTCCTTGGATCTATGTGTATCTTTGTTACTTTCTGAGGTAGAAGGTTACCAAGAGGAAAGTGAGCTGTAGGCGAGTTCTAGTTGAGAATCGTCTGTGCGCACGATACGAGTGTAGGTGACACTCATACGCATCTGTTAGGAGTGTATTTTACGAGTCTGTGTGAGGCTCATATCTTCCCATTAAAGTGTGTATTTACGAGTCTGTGTGAGGCTCATATATCTCTGTTGGAGAGCTGTGTCTAGTGAAGACAGTAAATTCACGTAGTTTGGTCACTTTGCTATTGTAGGAGAATTGTCTACAGTGAAGTAGTGATTAGATCTAGTCCTGGAACTAGCCAGCGCGTAGATCTGCATAGCGAAAAGCAAATCCTCGAATCTAGTAAAAAGGTCTTACGTATCTCTGTATTTGACGTCATTGTAGTACATAGGCGTCAGTACCAGCTAGAATGGATGGTCCAGCTCAGCACACAAGGTTGGCCCAGGACAGGCAAGCAGGGGCCGAAGCGATTCAGGGCACGAAGAGGCACCACGGCGACACGTTCAGAAAGTTCAGTGTCCGTTTCTAGTATGTTGTCCACGACCGTTGCGATCGTAGAAGAAGGAAAGTTGCTTGGGCTCACCGGTACAGAGCTCATCCAATACGTTAAGGAAGAGAGAGAAAGGAGAGAAAGAATAGATAGGGAAGAGAAAGAAAAAGAAAGGGAGAGAGATAGAGAAGAAAGGAGAGAAAGAATGGAGAGAGAAAGAGACAGAGAAGAGATGGAAGAAAGAATACGAATGAGAGAGTTAGAAGTGAGAGAGAATGCTCAGTCGAACGTGAGACACCAGGGTCCAGATGCGATAGAAAGTATGAAAATACGGTTACCATACTTTGATGATCGTGATTGTATTGAATCTTATATCAGTCAATTCGAACGAATTGCCAAAATCCAGGAGTGGAGTGAAGAAACATGGGCCACGCGGTTAGGAACATTGTTGAAAGGGAAAGCTAGGGGTGTGTATACCCGACTTAGTGATGAACAGGCCAGTGACTATACCATTCTGAAGAAAGCACTGTTAGAGAAATTTCAGTTAACTACCGACTCATACCGAAGGAAGTTCAGATCAGCTAAGCGCGAGCCGAGTGAGTCGTTCAGTGACTATCTGGTAAGACTTGATTTGTATTGCCTGAGATGGATTGAGCTGTCCGGCAAAGACAAATCGTTCGAAGATGTTTTTGACCTAATGTTGCAAGAGCAATTTCTTGAAGGGTTGAAACCCGAAGTAGCCACGTTCATTAAGGAACGGAAGCCAGGAAGCGCGCAAGAGATGGCGACGTTGGCCGAAACGTACGAAGAGGCGCATTCAAGTGTAAGATTCCGACCGAGGGGTGACGTAGAGAGGATGCGGTATGGTCCGAACCCGAATAGGAACAACCAACAACAAAGAGTTCCAACACACAGAGAGGGAGACAATAGACCACCAAATACTCTGCCCGAAAGGAGATGTTTTGCGTGTAACAGCACACGGCATATTAGGCGTGATTGTCCTAAAGTTGCTAGCACCATCAATCTCGTCACGGATAGCGGCAAGAAAGACAACATGAAAGGGGTTAAAGCAACCGAAAGGTTGTGTGATAAGTGCAAACTTATCGAGTTCGACAACCACTGTCCAGTGTCTGTTGAGGGAGTGATGACCGACGGCATAAGGGACACAGGGGCGTCGATCTCAGTAGTGTCGGAAGAGCTCGTGCCAAAAGATAAGATAACTGAGAGAAGGAAACCGCAACTCTAGCGTCAGGAAGGGTTCAACAAGAGCTACCTGTAGCAGTTGTACACATTGACTCACCGTACTGTGAAGGCGATGTAGAGGTTGTCGTAATGAAGGATCCCGTACACCCAGTTCTCATAGGGAACTATAAACAAGCGTTTAGAACCAGAAGCAGGTCAAGGATCCCAGTATACCCCGTCAGAGAAATAGTTTCCGCTGTGGAGACTAGGCAGCAGGCGAAAGGTGAAAACGTCAAGCCGAATGCACCTAAACCCAATAACAAGCCGGCCAAGACCAAAACGGATCCAAAGAAAGTAAAAGAACTTCAGAAACAAGATCCAACATTGGAAAGAATGTTCAGATGGGCAGCTTCCAAAGAGAAAAGGGGTAACGCCACATTCGTTATGGAAGAGGGTATTCTCTACAGGAAACACGTAGACAAGAAGGGTCGTCGACAGAAACAAATGATTGTTCCGAAGCAGCTCAGAAGTGAAGTACTGAAGAACGCCCATGATACACCAATGGCAGGACACATGGGAGTAAAGAAAACGACATCGAGGATCTGGACCGAGTTCTATTGGCCAGGAATAGTAGGGGACATACGTAGATACTGCTGTCATGTGACACGTGTCAACGTACCGTTAGTAAAGGACGGATAAGGAAAGTACCACTTGTCAGGACACCACGAGTTGACCACCATTCAACAGGGTAGGAGTAGACATCATCGGCCCGATAAAAACAATGTCAGAGAGCACGAAACAGTACATACTGGTCATGGTTGACTTTGCCACAAGATTGCCGGAAGCAATAGCGTTGAAAGACATCACCACCGCATCTGTAGCAGACGCATTGTGGGAGATGTGGACGAGGACTGGCGTACCATCCGAAATGTTAACGGACAGAGGGAGTCAATTCAGGAGCCAAACCATGAAAGAAGTTTTGGATTTGCTAGCCATAAGAGGACTCAAGACTACCCCATACCACCCACAAACCAACGGACTCGTTGAAAAGTTCAACGGGACGCTTAAAAGCATGTTGAACAAACTGGTACTCGAACAACCAATGATTTTGGACACGTTCATACCCGCGCTATTGTTTGCGTACCGAGAAGTGCCACAGGAGTCCAGGGATTCTCTACATTTGAGCTTTTATATGGACGTCAAGTGAGAGGACCAATGCAGATCCTACGAGCTATCTGGACAAACGAAGACTTGACAGAAGAAGCTAGGACAACAGCAGAATATGTCACGGAACTGAAAACCAAGATCTATGATACGTGCAAGATAGCACAGGAAAACTCCGTTAAGGCCGCAGAACGTCATGCCAAATACTATGATGTCAAGGCAAAGAAAAGAGAACTTAAACCTGGAGCAAAAGTACTCGTACTGAGACCGGTGAAACACAACAAGCTTAAACTGCAATGGATGGGACCTTTCGAAGTCGTCAAGAGAGTAAACAGTGTCGACTACGTCATAAGAATCTGCAAAATCCACAAGGTATTCCACATCAACATGCTCAAAGAATACCTCGAGAGAGAGCAATTGACTGATAGGATTACACCTGAGGAAGATGGAGATGATGAACCGGATAACGATGGCTGCGAGACTGCAGATCGTAGTGTTAGAGGAGACAGATCTGCCAGATGCAGATGACACAGGGAATGTATTACCTACCCCGAGTACCAAGAGTCACGAAACGGAAGAAGATGTAGTCATCGACCCAAGGTTAACTGTTGGCAGAAAGAAGCAAGTTCAAGATCTGTGTAGGAAGTACAAGAGAGTACTGACAGACAAACCCTTAGAGACAGATTTAGAAGAGATCTCATTTGAGCTGACAGACGATAGGCCAGTATTCGTGAGACAATACCCACTACCTCATTCCCAGGTAGAACGATCGAGAGGGAGGTAAAAGAGATGTTAGAGATGGGAGTCATCGAACCCGCTCAATCGCCCTACAATGCACCAGTTGTATTAGTTTAAGAAGAAGGATGGATCAGTGAGGTTCTGCGTTAACTATAGGAAGCTAAACAAAGTAACTGTGTTTGATGCCGAACCACTACCCGACCCAGAATACTTGTTTTCCAAGCTATCGAAGGCAAAGTTTTTCACAAAACTTGATCTTTCGAAAGGGTTCTGGCAATGCCGAGTAAGAGATCAAGACAAGAGTAAGACAGCGTTCTCAACACCAATGGGTCAATTTCAGTGGACGCGAATGCCATTTGGTCTACAAAATGCAGGCAGTGTTTTCTCCAGACTGATGAGAAAATTAATCCAACCCACGAACAGAAGTGATGTCGACAACTTCATGGATGATATCCTAATTGCAAATGAGACATGGGAAGAACACCTTGAAGCAATTGAAGCTGTACTCAGAGATTAACGGAAGCAAATTTATCTGCCAAACCGTCCAAGTGTCATTTCGGATTCAAAGAACTGAACTACCTGGGGCATCGCATAGGAAGCGGAAAGGTGTGGCCTGAATTGGAGAAGATCGAGAAAGTCAAAGAAGCCAAACAACCAGAGACAAAGAAAGAGCTTAGAGCATTCTTAGGCTTGACAGGATATTATCGCAAGTTTATACCCAACTATGTGACCATTGCACTGCCGCTCACTGATAGAACGTGCAAGGAGGAACCAGAGAGAATCTGTTGGAACGCTAGTTGCCAACAAGCCTTCACCACTCTGAAGGAAAAGCTGACAGAGAATCCTATTATTTGTTTGCCCGACTTAGGCAAAGAGTTCGTGCTGCGCACAGATGCGTCCGACAGAGGAGTTGGGGCAGCGTTGCTCCAAGAGCAAGGGATGGTCTTAGACCAATCGCATACGCTAGTAAAAAGTTGAACGGGCAGAGTTGAATTATGCCACCGTAGAGAAAGAGTGCCTGGCAGTGGTCTGGGGGATTAAGAAATTTGAGAGATACCTGTACGGGAAGAAGTTTACCCTGCAGACTGATCATCAGCCACTCCAGTCATTGCAGCGAAACAAACCCACGAATGGAAGATTGATGAGGTGGGCGCTGCATCTACAACAGTACTGCTTCACAGTACAGGTTATCCCAGGTGTGGATAACATCGGCGCTGATTATCTCAGTCGTATGAAGTGAATTGAAAATCTTGCCAGTTTTAAAAGGGGGACTTTTCCCCATGATCCTATTATATCTTTAAAACCAGATTTTCAAGTCTAAAAAGGGGCTATTGTCATGGACAATATGACTGGACAATCAGCGGGATGGATGAAGAGAGAGAGGAGAGAATGGAGGGATGTTTACGTATGAGTGGAATGACGCAAGGTGTAGTATGACGTCGTTCGGAAATCGAGTCATCGCATAAGTAACCCATTTGTCTTAGTGATGTTAGGCCGTCGCCGTGGTTTGTCCAATCGCGCGGCTGGACCCAGTTGCCTAGATGATATCTTGACAGTTAACCGCACAGAGTCGATCATTCCCGAGCCTATGGCTGTTAATATACCTGTTGAGGTAAGAGATCGGAGCTAGCAGGTTTAATAGATGCTTTCATCCACAGAGGAGCAGATCGATGAAGCCAGGAGGGTCTGTTTGGGTTGTATTCATTTGTAGAATGTTTCAGGTCCGACGATTATGATTGAATCGAGCGGAGTGCCGACCTGCGTCTTCGTTACCATTGATTTTTGATTTATTTTATTTTCAGAGCGAATGCAGGCTACAGTAGGGGAATAGTGTGATTGTAAATGGTGTATGTAGAGGATGTATATTATTTAGTAATGTTGGAGAATGAGCTAAGGACTCTTTATCTCTGTTGCAGGTATTTATGGTATCCTGTCGTATTCTATCGTATCCTGTCGTATTATCATCTTATCCGATCATATTCTATCATCTCCTATCCTATCTTATCTTATTTCGTCGCCAAGTCCTTCAGTCAATATTTCCACCCGTGTGTACGTGTGTTTCTTGTATGGACTTCTACGGGACGTTAGTGACTTCGCGTGTCCGGGAAGGGAAGGCTGACCTGTTATGCTGCAAGAAGAATTGTGTGACTACGTATTAACAAGAAAAAAAAAAACTTGTATTTATTCGTGAAGGGAAGGTATTCGTGCTTCTGGGTGAGGGAGAAAAAGAGAAGAGGATGTTTTAGTTTATTCTGGGAAATTGGAACCGGTCATCGCGCCAAGGATTCTTGTTTCTTACAAGTGCTGTGAAAGAAAAATGAGGAAACTTTATTCTGACGCTGTGGTGTAGTGTTGGGGTGAACTGTAACTGCATTTGTATATATATATATATATATATATATATATATATATATATATATATATATCAACACGAAGACATCCGTGGATCGACGGCTTCCTGGAACTGTACGAACGTTGCTTTGACAAGCCGATCGCGACCGACGGCGAGTAACCCGGGTTCCAGGGAAGTCGACGCAACCAAGATACGTATATTCGACAGATACCCGCGCATGCACGCATGCACGCATTAATGTTCAATCTTGTTAGTAGCCTGGTGTGAGTCAGTGAATGAAAGCTTCGTAATAATACATAGTTTATTATCATTATCACATTGTCCACCGATCATCATATCGTCCATCATATCATATGTGCATAAATAAATGTATTCGAAATTGTCATCGGGCTCTTCGTGTCTGATAGCCTGAATCAGAACGCGGAGTGAGTGAAGCATCTACACGCACCTCACCACATCACTCCCCTGCAGTGTGACAGATACACACTTGCTTTTACGTGCAAAGACACAGGCATATTGCACACAGTACAAGGCACATACATCAACACGTACTTGCATACTCAGCTTGATTATATAGAAACTTTCTTGTGCATATGCAAACACGCGCGCACATATTCATACACATGCGCGCGCCCGCGCACACACACACACAACACACATACACAAACAAAATACGGGCATGTGCGCGCGTGCACATACACACACATGCTAGTACATGCACTTATTCATAACCTACCCTGTACACAGAGAGAAATACATAAAGAGACCCGTGCACACACACACAACACATACACACTACCCCATCACACCCGTCTTGCGCCACGACAGACGCAGGACAGTGTCACAGAGTGTTGGTGGATTCCATCTCCTGTTGACATATGGGGCGATGAAGTGGCTGACAGTAAAGGGCAGTGTCACAGAGTGTTGGTGGATTCCATCTCCTGTTGACATATGGGGCGATGAAGTGGCTGACAGTAAAGGGGCAGTGTCCACCCGAGTGGTTGGTGGATTCCAATTCTCTCCTGTTGACATATGGGGCGATGACGTGGCTGACAAATCAGCTTTAAAAAGGGCAGAACAGACAACACTGCAGATTGAAACATTCCTCTGTGGCTTGATGAAATCACAGGCTGTTAGAAATGACAAAATGGGTTGGGTTTAATCAAGGTGTCGATGAGGGGATTCTTTACCCCAAGAAACCAATTTTCCCTTTGGAGGTTATAAGAAAGAAGAGCTGTAGAATTCACCATTATATTATACTACACTCATTATATTTCCTGTTTTCCACTTAAGATTATATGCTCTGAAAACGAAGTTCGGGAAACATATAAATCGCCTATGGTGTGAACAGATCACACTTCATCACATTTTATTTTCATCGTCAAAAGATACCATTTTTCCTTTTAGATCCATTTACGTCAAATAATTATTCACACACACAAAAAACTTGCAACAATTACTTTGCCGTCCTAAAACCTTTTAGCGAAAGCCTTCGAATCAATAATTCATGGCGCCATTAGAGCATTTCTTTACAGTGATTTTTATGGAAAGTTAATGCTGAAAGCATTTCTTATTCTATTCCAGGGGTATTCTGTGGGTTTAAGCACAATGATGTCACACACTATTAATGAAATGTTCGTAGTTTCTGCACAAGTCACTCATCTTCCCGTCACTCCTCTCTCTCTCTCTCTCTCTCTCTCTCTCTCCTCTCTCTCTCTCTCTCTCTCTCTCTCTCTCCTCAAACACACACACACGCGCGCACGCGTGCGCGCGCGCACACACACACACACACACACACACTCACATACACACACATGCTCACACACACGCGCGCGCGCACGCACAACACACACACACACACACACACACACACACACACACACACCACACACACACACACACACACACACCACCGTCTGAAATCACTTTATGTGGGAAGACGTTAAAACGGAAGAACAACAACAACAACACACACACACACACACACACACACACACACACACACACACACACACACGCACGCACGCACGCACGCACGCACGCACGCACGCACGCACGCACGCACACAAAACACACACACACAACACACACACACACACACACACACAGAGGGACACACACGGGTCTTATATGACTTAAAGTAAAAAGAAGGGAATTACAAACGGCATGAGAAGAAAAAAAAAGGGAAATAAAAGAAGGAAAAAGATGAAGTGAATATGGCAAAATGTAATAAAGATGTCAAGGTTGATATTTCTCCTGTAATATGGGGCATTGCTGACATAAACAATACTTTGGTGGATTCATCATGTTACAAAGATGAAGTGCTTGACAAGTAAGGACATGACAATGTTGCTGTTTCCCTTTATTCTTGGGCGATGAAGTTGCTGACAATCACTTAATTGGAGAACAGCTGCGCTCAGATAAAATTTCTGGGGTTAACCGGTTTTAATTTGGTTTGGTTTAATAGGTTTGTTCTTTAAGAAACCCATTTTTCTTTGGAGTTATAAAAAAAAGATGTAAATTACCTTTATTACAAATTATATTTTGTTTGTCACTTAAAAATAGCCATGAAAAGAAGTGGAAACAAAAAAAAAGAAATAAAAAAAAAAAAGAATTTACCAAAACAATCACACACAAAAAAAATTGAACAGATTACTGCGTTAAAACGTTTACAAAATTCATATCATAATTCATGGCGCCTTGGCATTTCTTTACAGTATTTTGTCGTTTGCTGAAAGCTTTCTTATCTTTCAGTTCTGTGTTTAGCTGTGTCACACCTTTAATGAATTTCATAGTTCTCCGTCACTATCTTCGTCACTTCCTTCTCTCTCTCTCTCTCTCTCTCTCTCTCTCTCTCTCTCTCTCTCTCTCTCTCTCTCCCTCCTAAACACAACAGCTGATCGTCGCGCCTGCGTCTATCCCACCCATCCACCATCCCCATCTCCTTCCTTGCGCATGCACCACAGCTCCACACTAACACAACACAGATTGTAGATTCACCCCGGGCACCCGGTCTCGCTTTAGCAAAAAAGCACAAAAACCCAAAATGAGGATGGTTAAAAATGTGATCAAACAATCCTCCCCCCCCTCCTCTATCTCCCCTCTGCTTCTCCCTGTTCTGTCTTTGTTTTTGTTGTTGTCAATCTGTTCTGATGGCTTTCTTTATATCCTTTTGTCATCTCTTCTTTTATCCTTTCACTTAGAGCCTGTAAAACCCTGTTTGCTCTTTACTCACATTACACATTGTTTTGTATTACAAGGCCAAGGAAATATGTTACTTTAGCACCACATGCTCCTTGTCTCGTTTTTTTCTTCAATCTTTCATCAAGGCTTAAGCTTGTAATATCTGATACTTTACAATACACAGTGTTCACTTAGAGTCGTGTAATATCTGATACTTTATAATACACAGTGTTCACTTATAGTCGTGTAATATCTGATACTTTGTAATACACAGTGTTCACTTCGAGTCGTGTAATATCTGATACTTTACAATACACAGTGTTCACTTAGAGTCTGGGCCCTTACCGCTAGTCAAACGCATCTGGTTTCTATTTACAAATTTACAGAACAATTTTGTTCCTTGCAAAGAAGGTTCTGTTTTCACCTCAAACACATTTCACATTATCAATACCATGACACATTAAGTGAATGTACATACAGCGTTCAGGAAGAGCGTCAAAATCATATAAACTGTTCTCATATATACAATACGTGACGAGCTGAACTAGTTAGCAGAGGTATCAATCATTTTCAACATTATATAGAGCACCAGCCTTATGCAAAAGCTTACGGTGAAAGCAAAAGCTTCAGACTCATTACTGAAGAGAAATGGATAAGGACATTAGACACAAGGCTTCCAAATGGATGTCATGTTGAGACAAATTTGTAACAACCCTATCCAAATGTACCTGTGAACAACATTGATGATTTGCAAAATATTTATATCTTTTTCAAATGACATTTATGATATATCGTACACAGTCACAAACAGGACTGCATTCACATTATTCTGTGGTTTCATTTTCATTGTGAGTTATGGAGCGTATTGTTATGTTTTTGAAGTACATTGGTTACAGTATAACTACACACACACACACACGCGCCGCACGCGCGCGCGCGCACGCACGCACGCACACAACAACTTGCATTATTGAGTGGGATTGGATAGCAGGAAAGTGCCACGATTGAGATCCATTGGATTAGTTCCCATCCTGTTATTGTGTCTCTGATCTAGTTTCTCTCAGAATGATTTTTTTCTAGTTCTAGTTGATGACATCACACAGTATGATGTCAGAACTTGTGTAATATATTTATGACGTCAATTCTTTGCTCTGTCCATTTGCCAAAGATGGACATTATGTAGTCGTATTGTTTTTGTTTTTTTCTCTTGAAAAAGGCCACGTGGCCAAAAAATTGAAGATTGGAATTGTGATCCTGTGTAAAATCATATCGTTCACCGCAGATCTCTAAACGAGACCTTCAAAACTATTTCACAGACGCCTTGGTGGGACTACACTGTCTCATAGAAGTACTCAGCAGGAATCGCTTAAATCGCCAGGAATCACAGAGATGTACGTGGTTTCCGCATAGTTATGTCAGTGACTGGTACCACTCATTACCCTTACTCCGTTGGGAAAATTGCTTCACTTAATACTGTAGTCGGTTTCTTGCCAACGCCAACTCCAACAACAATCCCAACCATAAAGCAAACATGATAATATAGTCACTGCTCATCTAACCTACTCACAGGGAAGTGTGTGTGTGTGTGTGTGTGTGTGTGTGTGTGTGGTGTGTTGTGTGTGTGTGTGTGTGTGTGTGTGTGTGTGTGGGGAAGGGTGGACTTTTCTGTATTGTGTTTCTTTTATCCATCACCCACCGCCGCCCCACCCAACACACCTACCTCGTTTTCTATTGTCCTCATCCCCATCCATTTTCTGATTGTTGTTGACAGCATCGATACCTTTATGATTGCGTATACATACATGTTTTCTTTGCCAAGCCTTCGCATATTAATGTATGTGTTTGTGTGTGTGTGGTGTGTGTGTGTGTGTGTGTGTGTGTGTGTGTGTGTGTGTGTGGTGTGTGTGTGTGGTGTGTGTGAATCACGTACTCTGTAATCCTGTGTGTCTATCATTTCTATCATATTTCTCTCTCCCTTTGTGTTGTAAAATCTTATCGCATAATTTAGCTTAGCAAAGACAAATGTGAAGAAAAGGTCCGGCCTAGATACGATTTTTGATCGAATAAAGCTTTTCTTGGTTCTGAGTTCTGAGTGTCTCTCCTCTCTCTCTCTCTCTCCTCTCTCTCTCTCTCTCTCTCTCTCTCTTCTCTCCTCTCCTCTCTCTTCTCCCCCCTCCTCCTACCCTCGCTTCATCTCAATCACCTTCTGTCTGTCTCATAGCTGCTCTTTCTTCTTTCTGTCTGTACTATCTGTGCTGTTAACCATCACCGTTCCCTGCACCAAAATGTAACGATCATAGTGCGCTTTGTATTCTTTCTGTCTGTACTGTCTGTGTGTTAACCATCACCGTCCTGCACCAAAATGTAACATCATAGTGCGCTTTGTATTTTTCTGTCTGTACTATCTGTGCTGTTAACCATCACCGTTCCCTGTACCAAAATGTAACGATCATAGTGCGCTTTGTATTCTTCTGTCTTACGTCTGTCTGTAACATCACCGTTCCTGCCAATGTACGTCATGTGCGCTTTGTATCTTCTGTCTGTACGTCTGTGCTGTAACCATCACCGTTCCCTCACCAAAATGTACACGCCCACAAGTCCGATCTTTGCTGTACACGCTAACCATCACACGTCCCTGCACCAAAATCGTAACACAACCTTATGTCATTTTCTTCTGTCACCTCTGCTCTTCTAACCATCACCCCTCTCCCTCTACCAAAATGTCATCTGTCTCTCTCCTCTCTCTCTCTCTCTCTCTCTACTTCTGTCTCTTTCTTCCCTAATCTCTACATCCCTGCACCATCAACTCCACTCCCCCCACCCCCTCACCTCCCCGCTTCCCGACCTCCTCACATAAGCTTCGCTAAGCCATTGTCGTAAGGATGGACAATCGTTTATCAGCATTGCTTTTCCTCCACTACCAGTTAAAAAAAAGTCCAAACATGAAAATCCAGCTGTCACCATAACGACAACCTCAGGAATAATTCACGATGCCTTCCTTTCTGCTGCAACTTGATTTCTATAAAGTCCTGTGAGCA
>JAMYXO010000265.1:7500-10000 GCA_033310375.1 Conus canariensis | reverse complement strand
GATGACAAAAACACAACCCACATCGTTGGCTACGCCAGTCGTGCACCGACAAACGTGGAGTCCAGATATTCACAGACTGAAAGAGAAGCACTTGCTGTTGTATGGGCTTGCGGGCATTTTCATCTGTATATCTTTGGTCGTCCTTTCACTGTTATATCTGATCACAAACCTCTTGAGAACATCTTCAGCAACCCAGCATCAAGACCATCAGCACGTATAGAACGTTGGAATCTTCGCCTTCAGTCGTACGATTTCACTGTACGTTATCAACCAGGGAAAAGAATCCTGCAGACTTCCTCAGTCGACACCCAGTAGAGAAGTTTGATGTGAAGACAAGTCATGCATCCAAGATTGCTGAAGAATACATCAGTTTCATAGTTGACCATACAGTTCCTAAAGCAATGACATTGCAAGAAATTGCCAAAGCAACAAAAGAAGACCCGACTCTAGAAGCCGTTCGGTACGCTGTCAAAACAGGTGTATGGCAAACACCATCAGACATCACAGTTGATACGTCTGATTTCCAAATCTTCAAGACAGTTTGCAATAAATTTTCAGTCAGTGAAGAGCATCAAGTGATCCTGAGAGGAACACAGATTGTCATCCCTAGAAGCCTTCAGCAGCAAGTTATAAACATAGCACACGAAGGTCATCAAGGCATCATTAAAACAAAGAGACTTCTTCGTGAGAAGATATAGTTTCCTTATATGGACCGTCCAAGTGGATGCCAAGATCAAACACTGCCTAGCATGTTTGGCAACAATCCCTGATCACTCCACAGAACCTCTCAAAATGACAGAATTGCCTGGAAGTCCTTGCTCTGAAGTGAGCATTGATTTTACTGGTCCATTCCCATCTGGCGAATACATCCTCATAGTAGTCGATGCTTACTCTCGCTACGCAGAAGTAGAAATTCTGTCATCAACAAAGGCCAAGGCTGTGATTCCCAGACTAGATGCAATATTTGCAAGGCATGGCAGTCCTGATATTGTCAAGTCTGACAATGGCCCGCCTTTCAACAGTCATTAATTCACTCAGTTCGCCAACTGTCTAGGCTTCAAACACTCGCAAAATAACCCCTCTTTGGCCACAAGCAAATGGTCAACTTGAACGTTTTATGTCTATCATCAAGAAAACAATTCAAACAGCACAGGGTTGAAAACAAAACATGGAAGCAAGAACTGTTCAAGTTTCCACGAAACTTCCGTGCAACACCTCATTTTTTTTTTTTTTTTCTCCCAACCTCTGCGCCACCTCAGAGGCAGTGCACCCACGCCGCTCATTCCGACACCCCGTCCACAGCCACAGCCCGGTCGGCCCCGCCGCAGCCCCGGCACCAGCAATCCACAGGGAGCAATCAATGTCAAGTCGTCAAGAGGCAACCCACCGGAGGAGACACTGCACTGCTGCCGAGTCACTTCGGTGGTGTTCAGTGGTGCCTGTTCTGATCTAACA
Source organism: Conus canariensis (assembly GCA_033310375.1). Classification (NCBI taxonomy): domain Eukaryota; kingdom Metazoa; phylum Mollusca; class Gastropoda; order Neogastropoda; family Conidae; genus Conus; species Conus canariensis. Next base: position 8,545 of record JAMYXO010000265.1, on the reverse strand, counting down.
TACGCAGGACACCACCTACTAAGCCCCCTACTGACGACAATAATTGCTTAGTCGCGGAGCCGGCGTGAGTGAGCTTTCCCTCCGGAGGGCGCCACCACGTCCGTCCAACGACAGCCCCCATGGACTCGCCGATACCGGTGACCCCGACGGAACCAAACCAAGGCCACAGACGTGGAGAGGACATCGAAATTGAGGTCACCATGAGAGCAGGGCATGAAGGGCCACAGAATTTGAGACTTTTTTTATGCTGATCAATGAGAATGAGGATGATTAAGATGATGCTACGGATTTCCATTTCGGTCTGAGACTACATGACAGGGCTGTACTCTACGCTTCCTTTCATAATATATCCCGGCGTCAACCAGGCCCGAGAGATACAGGCACCTACAGTGTTGGTCAAGAAATTTGAGCAACACTCTCAGAAACGCATCCATTAAGTGGATGAAACTCGACTGTGTGGTCCCAGTCTTCCCAACTGAGTCCGCAGCAAACTCAACTCTGGGTAGGAGCCGGTCGGGGCAGAAAAACCCACATGACTCTGATGGGATTCCAACACCTCATTCTACAACTGGAGTTAGTCCTGCAGAAGCACTCTTCAACAGGAAAATCAAAACAAAACTCCCTACCCTCTCCCAGCAGGAGCCATTACAGCGGATGTTAGCATAGCTGTCAATTTACTGTACAGCCTCTTCGGCAAGATATGGGAAAAAGAGAACATCCCAGCAGAGTGGAAGGAAGGCATTGTCATCAAACTGCCAAAGAAAGGAGACCTTACCACCTGTAGTAACTATAGAGGGATCGTGCTCCTGTCAGTGCAAGGCAAGGTTCTAAGCAGAGTGTTATTGGAGAGGATGAAGGAAGCAGTTGACCCAAAGCTCCGAGACGAGCAGGCGGGCTTCTGGTGAAACAGATCCTGTGCCGACCAGATCGCCAGCCTCAGGATCATCATCGAACAGTCCTTGGATTGGAACTCGCCCCTTTACATCAACTTCAATGACTATGAAAAGGCCTTCGACAGTGTAGATAGAGAGACACTATGGAAGCT
>JAMYXO010002661.1:12500-22841 GCA_033310375.1 Conus canariensis | reverse complement strand
TTTTTTTGTTTTGTTTTTTTTTTTTTTTTTAAAAAAAAAAATTTTGATGTGTTGACGGAAAATTAAAAAAAAAAATGGTGGGAATTTTGGGGGAAAAAAAAGGTTTTTAAAGGAAAAATTTTAAAAATTTTGAAAAAGGAAAGACGGGAAAAGAAGACGAAAATCAGGAAAAAAAAAGCGGCGCTACTAAAAAAATTTAAAAAAAAGAAAAAAAAAAAAAAAGGGGAAAAAAAGAGAAAAAAGGGAAAAAAGGGAAAAGGGAAAAAAAAGGGGCTTTTCTTTCCCAAAAAGGGGGGTGGTGTTTTAAAAAAAATTTTTTTAAAAAAAAAAAAAAAAAGTGGGGTGACCCTGAGGGGAGGGGAAAAGGGGGGGAAAAAAAAAAAAAAAGTAAAAAGGGGTAACAAATAAAAATAATATGGAAAACAGGGGTGAAGAATATGGTATTATAAAAAGTTTTTTGGCGATAAAGGGGCCATTTTAAAAATTTTTTTTTTTTTGGGTTAATTTTTGGCCCCCAAAAAAAAGGGGGAAAAAACCGGGGGGTAAAATCGTTTTTCACAATGGGTTTAACACCCAACGGTTTTTTTTGGGTTGGGACACGTTTTTAACCCTTAATTCTTTTTTTAAGCTAAAAAATTTTAACTAAAAAAATTTTAAAAGTTTTTTACCTGGTAACCCTTTAAAAAAAAACTTTTTAAAGTAAAAAACTTTTTTTTGGGTTTGGTCTTTTTTTTTTTTTTTGGGGTTGTTCCAAAAAATTTTTTGGGAAAAGTTTTTGTGTTTATTCAAAAAGTAAATTTTTTTTCTATCCAAAATTTTACATTTGGGTTGATTTTAAAAAAAAAGGGTTTTGTTTTTTTTTTTTTTGGGAAGGGGAAAAAAATTTTTTTTTTGAATTTTGTGTTTTTTGCCTTTTTGAAATAAAAAAAAGTGACCCTTTGAAAATTTCCCCGGGGGAAGGTTTTTCCCCCCCCAAGGGGAAAAAATTTTTTTTAGTGTAGTTTCTAACAAATTGGGTTTGGCCCCCCAAAAAGGGGAAAAAGGGTAAAAAAAAATTTGTAATTTTCCCAAATTTTGGGGTTTTGTTTGGTTTTTGGGGTTTTGTTGTTGGAGGGTTAAAAAATGAGCCAAAAAAAGGGAATTAGAAAAAGGGGTTTTTAGGGGAAAATGGAGGGAGGGGGGAAAAAGGGGGGAAAAAAAAATAGCTAAAAGGGGAAGAGTTAAAAAAAAAAGAAAGGGGGGTTTTTTTTTGAAAGAAAAAAGTGCCCAAAAATTTTGGAAGGGGAAAAAGAAAAAAAAGGGGGGGGGTTTTTAACAAAGAGGGGGGTTTTCCCCCCAAAAAGGTTGGGAAAAAATGGGAAAAAAAGAGAAAAGCCCAAAAGAGGGGGTATTTTTTATTTTTTCCCAAAACTTTTCTTTTGGCTTTTTTTTTCTTGGTTCCCCTTTTTTTGGGGGGGTTTTTTTTCTTCTTTTCTTCCCCCCTTTTTTTTTAAATTCCCAATTTTCCCTTTTTTTTTTTTTTTTTTCCCCCCCTTTTTTCCCCTTTTCCCCCTTTTTTTTTTCCCCACTTCCCTTCCCCCCCTTTTTTTTCTTTTTTCTAAATTTTTTTTCCTTTCCTTTTAAAACTTTTTAAATTCCCCCCCTCCCCCCCCCCGCCTTTTCCCCCAAACCCCCCCTCCCCCTCCCCCCCCCCCCCTCCCCCCATTTTCCCCCCCCCCCCCCCCCCCCCAAAAACCCCCCAAAACCCTTTCCCCCCCCCCCCCCCCCCCGGGCCCCCCCCCACCCCCCCTCCCCCCCCCCCCCCCCTTCTTTCTTTCCGCCCATTTTTTTCCAATTTTTTTTTTTTTTGGGCACTTTTTCTTTCCCCCCTTTTTTTTTTTTTCCCCCCCACTTTTCCCCTTTCCCCTGTGCGAGGAACCCAAAGTAAGTGAAAATGGGGGGGGGAAAAGGGAAAAAAAAAACCAGAAAAAAAAAAAAAGTTTTTGTCGGGTGGGGTGGGAATTTTTGTTTTTTTTTGTTTGGTAAATTTGGTGTGGTGGGTTTGGGTTTGGGTTTTGGTTAAAAAGTGGTTTTTTTTGGTTTTTGGGGGTTTTTTTTTCAAGGGCCTTTTTTTTCCTTTTTTCCTCTCCTTTTTCCTTTTCCCCCCCTTTTTTTTGTGAATTATTTTTTTTGGGGGGGTTTTTTTTGGGGTTGTTTTGTTGTAGGTTTTGGTTTTGCGTTCCTGTTGTGGGGTTTTTTTTTTTCCCCCCCCAAAAAAAAAGGGGGGTGGGGGGGGGGGGGCCCCCTTTTTACCACCCCCAAAACCCGAGACCACGAAAAAAAAACACAAAAAAAACAACAACCGCCCCACACAACACCCCACAACAACACCCCACACACAAAAACCCAAACACAACACCCCCCAAAGGGGGGGGGGGGGTTAAAAATTTTTTTTTTTGGTGGGGGGGAAAAAAAAGTGGGGGGGGAAAAAATTCTTGGGAAGTTGGGGGGGTGAGGGGGGTTTTGGGTGTTTTGTGGGGGGGCGGGGGGGAATTTGGGGTTTTTTGGGGGTTTTTTTTTCTTCGGGGGGGGGGGGGGGGGGGGGGTTTTTTTTTTTGGGTTTGAACCTCGCCCCAAAAAAAAAACGACCAAATTTTTTTGGGTCAGGGGTCTTTCGCAGAAATGGGCAGATTTTAGTTATTGTCTACGTACTTTCCCCCCGGTGAACTCTCTGAAACGTGAAAAGGGAAAAATAAAGGGAAAGGTCTGTTTCTTTGGGAAGAAAGTGGTGTTTTGTTTTTCCAACCAAAGGCCCCGCCTTTTGGAAACAAGGGCCCCAGTTTTAATGTCGCTTTTTTTGTCGGCTCGTACCTTTTAATCGACGGGGAAATTGCCAACGACCCAGGGGGTTGGTGGTTTTGAAGTGTATGTGTGTTGTGTGTGGGTGGTGTGTGTGTGTTGGGGTGTGTGTGGGGGTGTGTGTGATGGTTTTGGGTTGGGGGCGTGCGGGGCGCGTGTGTGTGTAGTTTGTTGTTTTGGTTTGGGGCTTTGTGTTTTTGGTGTGTGTGGTGTGAGTGTGTGTGTGTGTGTGTTTTTGGTTGTTTGTGTGTTTGTTTTGTGCGTGGGTGTGTGTAGTTGGGCTAGTTTTTCTGTCACACATATTTTGTAAAACCACTGAAAAAAAAAGATTTTCACAATGTTTTTTTAGAATATAGCAACAAGCGCGCGCGCAAAACACAACACCCCACCAACAAAACACCCCACACCCCACACAAAACCAAACACAAACACACACCAGAGGGGGCGGGGCGGGGTGGGTTGGGGTTGGAGAGGAAAGCGCTTTTGGATAGCGGGAAGGTGGAAAAAAAGATGGAGAGGGATCAGAGAGAAACCCCTTTTCCTGGAGAGTGTGTGTGTGTGTGTGAGTGGAGTGTGTGGTGTGGAGTGTGGGGTGTTGGGGTGCGGGGGGTAAAGTGTGTGGTGTGTGTGGTGTGGGGTTTTGTGCGTGTGTGCGGTGTGCTTTGGTAAGTGTTGGGTGTGTGGGGTGGGGGGTGGGGTTTGGGTGTGTGTGGGGGTTTGGTGGGGTGTGTGTGGGGGTGTGTGTGGTGTGGGGGTGTTTTGTGTGTGGTGCGGTGTGTGTGTGGGGGTGGTGGGTGTGGTGGTGGGTGTGTGGGTGGTGGGGGGTGGGGGGTGTGTGGGGGGTTGTGTGGGGGGGGGGGGGGGTGTTTTTTGGGGGGGGGGTGTGGGGGTGGGGGTGGGGGTGGGGGGGGGGGGTGGGGGGGGGTTGTGTCGGGTGGGGAAAAAAAAGGGGGGATGGGGGTGGGAGAGGGGGTTGGGTGGGGTTCCCCCTGGGGGTGGGGGGGTGGTGTGGGTGGGGGTTGGGGGGGTGTTGGGGGGTGAGGGGGGAGGTGTGGGGGGGGTGTGGGGTGGGGTTGGGGGTTGGTGGGGGTGGGGGTGGGGGGTAGGGGGGGGGGGGGGGGGTTTCTGGGGGGTTGGGTTTTTTTAGGGGGGGGTTGGGGTTTTTTGGGGGGTAGGGGGGGGGTTTTGGGGGGGGGTGGGGGGGGGGGTTGGGGGGAAAGGGGGGGGGAGGGGGGGGGGGGAGGGGGGGGGGGGGTGGGGGGGGGGGGGGGGGGGGTGGGGGGGTGGGGGATTTTTGGGGGTTGGGGGGGGGGGGGGGGTTTTTGGGGTTGTGGGGGTGTTTGTGTTTGTGTTTGGCCCCCCCCCCCCCCCCTCCCCCGTCCGATTGTTGTTCCAAAGGGCAGGGAAAATTGGTTGGAAGAGAAAAGAAAAGTTGGCCTGCTTCGTTTTTACTATCTTTCTTGTAAGAATTTTTTCCCTTTTTCATGTTAAAGCGTTGTGTTGTTTTCTCAGGGGTGTGTGCTTCCAAAGCGTTCAAGAAGTTGTAAAATATTTCCGCTTTTATTTTTGCCCCGTATCTTTGAGCCCCAAAGGGCCCTTGCTGTAGAGAGCGGAGGGGGTACCGGGGGAATTTTCCCCCCTTATTCATCCTTTCCTTTTCGGCCTTCTTTTCTTTTCTACGTTGTCCTCATGTCCTTGTTATTATGTTCCCCGTCCTGCGTTTTTCACCTAGTCTTTTCATCCATTTTTAAATTTTCTCATGCCATTTGCCCTTTCCTTGGGTTTTTAAACCCCTGGGTCCTCGTTCGCCCTTTTCCCCCCACCATCCCTTATCCCTCTTCCATTCCTCACCATGTTTTATTCCTTCCTTCCTTCCCTATCATAATCTCCCCCATAGTGACAAGGGATCACCTTCTTCCACTTCTTTGTTGGGGGTTTATAGGGCATGGCATCGAAGCAAACAAGGGCCTGTCCCTTTTGAAAACCCTTGGTATCATTAGAGTCTCTTATTCGTAATCGTTTTAATCGGATAGGTGGTTGGGGGAGCGCTTACACGCCACACAACCCCACAGACAACGACACGCACGCGCGCGCGCGCGCACACACACACACAACATACCACGCACGCCACACACATACACACGCACACAAACACACACACACGCACGCACGTACGCACGCACGCACCCACAACGCACCACGCACGCACCACACACACACACACACACACACACACACACACCACCCCACACACACACACAAGCGCGCCCCGGGACACACACACACACACACCCACACACACACACACACACACCACACACACAAAAACACACAAAAAACAACACATAACACGCACGGACGCACGCGGAACACACGCACGCACGCACACACCAAAACACATACACACACACAAAACACACACACCACACAAACACACCACACACACCACCAAAACACCACACACACACACACACCGCACACTCGCAGGCACGATACACACGCACCGAATACGCCCCCCCAGCAGAAACAGACGACGGAAAACACACACACACACACGGGGCGGCGCGCACGCGCACGCACACACCACACAGAGAGAGAGAGAGAAAAAGAGAGGAGAGAGAGGGGAGTACGGATACGGATACGGATACCGGAAAGTTTAATCATGTTTAGGCCATTGCCCCTCATGAAGGGGGTGTATATACAAAACAATTGTCCAGTTGGCATTTAGAACAAACATCATTGTTAACCTTTTGCAAATTTTCAAGAGATGAGAAATAGAAAAGCAATTTGAAAGCCTTGTAAAGATTAGATTGACAAATTTCTGATCGTTTTTTCTGTACACATGCCATAAGCAACGCTAATTTGAACGATTTGGAACCTTATAATATTTCAACGCTATGTATTGTGCTCTTTAAGTCGCTTTAAAATGGACAACATAGAACAAAATGAACTCATCTTCTTTCTCTCTTTTGACAAAGTGGACATAGTAAGTCACCTTCACTGTGTTGTCTATGACGATTACGATTTTACTTCGATTTCAGAAATTTCCAAGCCTAAATCTTATCAATAAATTGCCTCAAATATCTGTCCAAATTGAGTAATTAAATATGTTTTAGCATCCGGAATAGTGCAGAAGGTTCTGTAAACGTTAAACCTGTCACTGTTATTGATATGGTTTAAATTCCAATCCTGCCATCTACACAAAATTAACCCTTTCCTAAAACGTTTCCAGAAACTCGCTTATCCCTTTAAACTTGATTGAGCCATACATATCCGAATCCAACATATACAATTTTACAGCGAAACATTTGAAGCCCAAATTTTTCTTGTCCGCAAATCTAAATTCGAAAAGCATTCTTTTAGGCCCCTTTCACGGTAGTCTACATTCGTCCATCCTCGTCAGCTTTACCAATACCTGACACACTTTACAGGGAATTTATGTAAATAGGATTTTCGATTTGTTTCTCCATAGCCTTGTCATTAGGTGTTCTCATTTTACTCCCAAGAATCTCTTAATAGCAAATAATGTACCTTTCGCAATGGGTGCTGCATTGTCAAAGCCCCATAACTCTGCACCATACTGAACAACAGATTGAACCTGGTGAGTCAAATAACTTAAAAAAGGAAGAAGGGAGAAGAACACTTTAGCTTAAATAACTTTTGTAAAATACACAATAACGCGTTTTTTGCTCTGCTACTGAGATCACGACATGCAACAACAAAACTTAACTTTGTTGAAAAATAAATTCCTAGGTATTTGTAGACATTCACAACAGGCATAACAATCCCGTTGTAGGTCCACCTTTCTCTAGCAGCTAAATACCCCCCTTTTCTGAATACCACTATATTGCTTTTTATTCATATTGACCTTCAGCTGCAAGCAGCAGCTCCCACGTTGAAGACTGTTAATCTGCGTTTGTAATCCAGTGGCAGTCTCTGAGAGTAAGGCCACATCATCTGCCAGTAGTAATATGAATAATTCAAAGTAGTCAGGACGTAAACATTGCACCATGCCTCCCTCTTTCTCATCACCTCTAATGCTAGTTCATTAATGAATAAAGAAAACAGGACAGGACTGCAGGCGTCTCCTTGTTTCACTCCACGGGTGCAGTTGATATAATCAGTCACGTTACTTCCGCATTTTAATTCTGGCTTTGACATTGTCATACATACTACGAATACACCTAAATATCTTGCCTTTGATGCCATTTTTCAATATTATGGGCCATAATAAGTTCCTTTCAACAGAGTCGAAAGCCTTTTCAAAATCAATGAAGGCTACATATAATTTACGATTGAAACAAAACTGTTTTTGAACGAGTGCCAATAATGTAAACATGTGATCAATTGTGGAGTAACCTTTCTTAAATCCTGCTTGATGTTCACCAGTCAGATTATATTTTTTTTATCCATTCCTGCAGTCTGCTATTAATAATTGTGCTGTAAATTTTACTGCTCGTATCACACAGTGAAATGCCTCTTAATTGTTTGGATCATTAACGTTACCCTTCTTAAACAGGGGCTGCACAATAGAGTTGGTCCAATTGTCTGGGAACACGCCTTTATCAAACAACGTATTAAAAAGCTTTACAAAAAAGTCAACAACTCGGTCCCCACCATACTTCAACAACTCACCAATAATTTCATCCGGTCCGGCAGCCTTTTCCATTTTTTAACCTATTTACAGCTAGTAGAACTTCTTCATTTGTTATTGGACGGTTTATAAAAACTAATTTCCTCCTCATCGATATCATTGCAATTTCCATATAAATTAGTAAATCTGTTGTTACTTCTAGTTCAAGCAAATCTTTAAAATGTTTGAACCAGTCATCGACTGTTAGACTATTTGAACACGTTTTCTTTTAAAGGATATTTTACGCACAGTTTCCCAAAATTCTCTCTGATTGTTCACTGATGAAATAAGTCTGTCTAACACATATCGTTTATACTGTTTTTTCTTTTCTCTTTATCAGATTTTGTATTCTCTTCTTGCTATGCAGTAGGCATCACTGTCTTCTTTTCTTCTCGTTTTTCTAAGAATAGAGAGCAGCCCTTTTGCCTTAACTTTGCTTAACCTACATTCTTTATCATACCAATCACTGTTTTTGTCATACTTTGTTAGATTAATTCTCTTTTTCATACAACTTGCTTGCCTTTTGATCCAGTCATTAACAGATGCAAAGCACCCTTGAAATCATGATCAATTAAGTTTTGTGGCACGATCAAGTACCAACAGTGTTTCATCTGATGTCATTTTCTGAGTATAGACTGACCCTAAATCGTTGTTCCACACAAACTTTTCAATGACCTGGTCTATTTCTGTGGAATTTACTTGCGATCTGGTTTTCCTTTCAGAAAATCTAAAATTTAATTCGATAGGCAAATGATCTGAATCTATTCTCTCTGAGATCACCATTTCACATGAAGACGCAAAAACCGAAAAACAATTCCTTAGACAGAAGAAAGTAATCATTAACGCTACAACCTGCTTCTGATATGAACGTATAGTTGCCCTCAGCATCCCCTTTACATGTGCCATTTAGAATCCACAATCCAAAGGTTGTGCACATATTTAACAAATATCTTCCATTTAATTATTTATACCATTGTCTGCAGACTTCCTCATGCCTTTAGCAGAAAAAGAACAATCATAAACAAGGTGATCATAAACATCATTTTCATCAAAGATATCTGGACAAATGTCAGAAGTCCTACTATTCAAATCGCCTGACAGAATTACATGCACATCCTCAAACTCAAGTAGAGAATCAAAAAGACATTGTTCAAGCTCACTAATACCATTTTCAACATCAAAATAAGTGTTTAAAATGGCGAACCTTCAGGTGGAATATAAGTAATACATATAAACACATCTTCCATAAAGCCAAAAACACTCTTATCAACCAAAAATAAAAGAATATTTGGGGAGTCTGTCTTGATTTCATGGACATAGGGTGCAAGTTCAGTTTTAATGAGACATATAACTCCACCAGAATGTCTTCCTTGTTTTGAAAACTTAACTGCTGGTTTACAGAAAACAGTATAGCCCGGAAATACTAAGTTTTGGAAATCCTCTACGAAGGTTTCGACAAGACATATGAAATCAAATTTCAAACAAAAAGGGAGTATAAGTCTACATCACTGAATTTAGATAAGAGTCCATTTACATTCCAGTGCAAAAAAAGAGAAGGAAACATCACAATCTTTATCATTTTCACAACCATCAAAATGTAACACACTTTCATTCTCACTGACATCTTTCCTTTCACCCCTCAGTGTGTTCCCCTCCAATCGTTCACCAGACACATCATTATCACCCCTGTCCTCTCTTTCCGAGTTAACGTTTTCCTTTTGAGATGCCCCCCTCTTGCAACTTCCACTGTCAGTTTGTGTGTCACGTGATACTGATCGGTAAATGTCTTCAACTCTGTTTACACCACAAATATCCATGTTATCAGTTTTAGAACATAAGAAGGTCGCTTCGCCTGCATTAACACAATCAGTCATATTCATATCAACAAGAAGATTTTGATCAATACAATTAAACATAAATTCTTCCTCCACATTTACATGTGACCCCCACCCCACCTTTGCGCGCTCAGTATTTACGACGTCAACGTCAACCGGTTCACAACACAGTTTCCGCACACCACTGCCATCGCACCCGGCCTTTTGGCGTTCTGCACAGCTAGCACGTGCAGATCTGTAGGATGACACCGGTGTCGAGCTGGGCTGGCCTCCCCCCTATCTTGACTCTGTAAGAGCTCCCCCCTCTCCCAGATAGTACTTTTTCCCCTCAATAAGGAGGTGATCGAAGACCATAGTCGCTCGCTTGCCTTCCTCTCTGGCCTTCTTTAGATGCGGGGACAGTTGTTTTCTTACGTCTCTTACACGTAGAGAGAAGTCCTCGCCAACGAACACCTCACTTCCCTTCAGATTACGTTTGGCCTTTAGAATTTTCTCTTTGTCTCTGAAGAAAGTGCAGCAGGCGATGACGGGCGAGTTGGATTTGCCGTTCAAGCGATGGACCCGGTCGAACTGAACATCTCCAGTCAGTTGTAATTTGTCCACTAGCAGGTCGCCGACGATGCCTTCACATTCAGCCGGCGTCTCGTTCGGCTTACGAGGAAGACCGTAGAAAATTAAATTGTTTCGCTTGGAGCGTCCTTCTAAATCATCGGCTTTACGTTCTGTGTCCAGCATCCTCTTTTTCAAAGCTTCGTTTTCTCGACGAAGATCAGCCACTTCTTCTTTCAGGGACTGAATCTCTTCTTGTAACCAGCAAAACCGTCACGAATGTCCTTAATGTCATCTTTAATATTGTCCACTTTGCTGTTCAGATCCTGCAGCATAGACACGACATCCATGAGGGTGGGTGACTCAGTAGGCTTGGAGGTGGTTGGCTTGCTGGCCGAGGAATTTGCTGCTTTCTCAGTACTGGCTCTCCTGTCAGAGCTCAGGCAGGTCTGGCGGTAGCTGTCCTTACGTGGCCCAGGATTTTGT
>JAMYXO010002661.1:5000-7500 GCA_033310375.1 Conus canariensis | reverse complement strand
CCCCACACACTCAGACGTTCATCGTTCTCACATTTCTTCCCCGTCCAACATTGATCATTTTCAAGTTTTTCTTTTCCCTGTCCTACATTCATTATTCTCACGTTTTCCCAAACTCCGCCATTCATCATTCTTACATTTTACTCCAGTCTGACATTCATCATGTCCACGTTTTCCCCTGTCCTACATTCATCATTCTTACATTTTACTCCAGTCTGACATTCATCATGTCCACGTTTTCCCCTGTCCTACATTCATCATTCTTACATTTTACTCCAGTCTGACATTCATCATGTCCACGTTTTCCCCTGTCCTACATTCATCATTCTTACATTTTACTCCAGTCTGACATTCATCATGTCCACGTTTTCCCCTGTCCTACATTCATCATTCTTACATTTTACTCCAGTCTGACATTCATCATGTCCACGTTTTCCCCTGTCCTACATTCATCATTCTTACATTTTACTCCAGTCTGACATTCATCATGTCCACGTTTTCCCCTGTCCTACATTCATCATTCTTACATTTTACTCCAGTCTGACATTCATCATGTCCACGTTTTCCCCTGTCCTACATTCATCATTCTTACATTTTACTCCAGTCTGACATTCATCATGTCCACGTTTTCCCCTGTCCTACATTCATCATTCTTACATTTTACTCCAGTCTGACATTCATCATTTCCACGTTTTCCCCTGTCCTACATTCATCATTCTTACATTTTACTCCAGTCTGACATTCATCATGTCCACGTTTTCCCCTGTCCTACATTCATCATTCTTACATTTTACTCCAGTCTGACATTCATCATGTCCACGTTTTCCCCTGTCCTACATTCATCATTCTTACATTTTACTCCAGTCTGACATTCATCATGTCCACGTTTTCCCCTGTCCTACATTCATCATTCTTACATTTTACTCCAGTCTGACATTCATCATGTCCACGTTTTCCCCTGTCCTACATTCATTATGCTTTCGTTTGTCCCGTCCAACATTCATCATTCTTCCGTTTTCATAAATCTTTCATTCCGGTAACGTGTTCTCCTTGTTCTAACCCCGTCTTTCATTCGTAACTTCTGGTCCTTTCCCTCAATGAAATTTCGATCGAGTTCTTCCCCCGTCCATTATTTATTATTATCACGTTTCTCTCCATTCGTCTCGTTCATTATTTATTACTGTCTCGTTTCTCTCCACTCGTCTCGTCCATTATTTATTACTGTCACGTTTCTCTTCCACTCGTCTCGTCCATTATTTATTACTGTCACGTTTCTCTCCACTCGTCTCGTCCATTATTTATTACTGTCTCGTTTCTCTCCACTCGTCTCGTCCATTATTTATTACTGTCTCGTTTCTCTCCACTCGTCTCGTCCATTATTTATTACTGTCACGTTTCTCTCCACTCGTCTCGTCCATTATTTATTACTGTCACGTTTCTCTCCACTCGTCTCGTCCATTATTTAGTACTGTCACGTTTCTCTCCACTCGTCTCGTCCATTATTTATTACTGTCACGTTTCTCTCCACTCGTCTCGTCCATTATTTATTACTGTCACGTTTCTCTCCACTCGTCTCGTCCAATTTTCGTTTTCCTCTCCTCACTGCGTCATCACTTCGTCTATTTCTTCCTTTATTGAATTATTCTGACAAGATCGTCATCACTTCGTCTATTTCTTCCTTTATTGAATTATTCTGACAAGATCGTCATCACTTCGTCTATTTCTTCCTTTATTGAATTATTCTGACAAGATCGTCATCACTTCGTCTATTTCTTCCTTTATTGAATTATTCTGACAAGATCGTCATCACTTCGTCTATTTCTTCCTTTATTGAATTATTCTGACAAGATCGTCATCACTTCGTCTATTTCTTTCTTTATTGAATTATTCTGACAAGATCGTCATCACTTCGTCTATTTCTTCCTTTATGGAATTATTCTGACAAGATCGTCATCACTTCGTCTATTTCTTCCTTTATGAATTATTCTGACAAGATCGTCATCACTTCGTCTATTTCTTCCTTTATGGAATTATTCTGACAAGATCGTCATCACTTCGTCTATTCTTCCTTTATGGAATTATTCTGACAATATCTTATTTTAGGTGAGTTCGTCTATTTCTTCCTTCACTGAATTATTCTGACGGTGTCTTACTTCAGATGTAGTTCATCGTCCGGACGTTCTCTTCTCACTTCCTTTTTTCCTTGTCCTGTCTTCTGTACATCGTGTTCACTTTGCCTTCTTTTCACCTTGTCAAACCTGTGCTGTTCTCTCGTTTCCTTTTCCTCCAGTTTGCCCATCACTGGAGCGTACTCACGCTGTTTGATTTCCATGTAATCTATCATTCTCATTTTGCTCTCGCCTCCCCCCCCCCCCCCCCCCCTTCCTCTGAACCCTTCTTTTTGTCCATCTCCTGCTACTGTGCTGTCCACCGTACATCATTTTCACATTCTCCTCTTCGCCCCTCCTTCATGGAGAGTATGTCATTCCTTCCCTCATTTATA
>JAMYXO010002660.1:0-22846 GCA_033310375.1 Conus canariensis | reverse complement strand
GGTGTTTGGCATGAAATGAAAAATATTCATGAAAGGTAGTACAATCAAAACATGTATCGTAGACGACAGATAAGTTCCTTGATCTGTAGATGGAAATTGGATTGTTTTAAAAACAAACTATGTCAAAATATACATTGTATGTGTTGTCATAGCATATCAAGTGATCACATTCTCTTGTGTAACTTAATCAAAGATTCATTCCAAATACGTCTGTACACCCTACTCAAAATGTTTTCCTGTCACATATCTTTTATTTTTGCATTTAGCTAAAAGTCCAATTGGCAAACACTTATAACAGATAACAGTCAGTGGTGAGATGAGACAGAAGAGTTATATGTTTGGTTTTTTTAATCTTTGATTAAGTGGATTTACTATTTTTGTGTTAAAGTTGTAATAAGTTAATTCTTTTTACTCGTTGTGTTAACCTTTTTTCCCGGCCCATATTTTTTTTGTTTAACATCACGCAATATGGAAAGATGTAAAACAACAACAAGAACAACACACACACACACACACACACACACACACACACACACACACACACACACACACGCCTGCACGCACACACTTACTCTCTCTCTCTCACACACACACACACACACACACACACACACACACACACACGCACGCACGCACGCACGCACGCACGCACGTACGCACACACACACACACACACACACACACACACACACACACGCACGCACGCACGCACGCACGTACACACACACACACACACACACACACACACACACACACAATGGGCCATAAAGTTCAGAAAGTTCGGAGTAATGAAAGTTTGCCCTTAAGAGAACCATTGAAATGTGTTGGGGGCATGTGATTATGAAATGTGTTGGGGGCATGTGATTATGAAATGTGTTGGGGGCATGTGATTATGAAATGTGTTGGGGGCATGTGATTATGAAATGTGTTGGGGGCATGTGATTATGACAGGAGATTAGACGCCCTCAAGAAAATGGTCAAAGGAGGTGAGAAGAGGTCATTTCACAGAGACTGTCACACGCAACATTCGTGACATCTTGACACGCTGTCCATTCTAGATGTAATAAGAGTGTGACTGGGCAAACAGAATTGAAAGAAACATGGCAGATGCTAACAACACTGTTCAATCTAAGAGTGGTTTGAGCTACACGAGGTAAACAATATACTGTTTGGATGTTTTTTTGGTGGGGCTGTTCAGGCATTGGCAACCTTAGGAGTGAAAAAGATATATCATACCAGACCCAAACAGAATGAACATTATCTGATAGGCTTGCAGGAACAGCAAGACCTTAAGGATCATGATGCCATACATGATTCTGGAAAATGGATAATTCAGAAGAACTACACATTTTCAGACACTATTTTTCAAGGAGCTCATACGACAAGGCTTGCACACGCAGCATGTAAGTAGAGTGGTGGTGACAGCCACAAGATTATTACCATGTCCTCTGAGTGCCAGCAAAGTGGATTGCAAAGGAACTGTACAAAGGATATTAGGACATTTTTCCTTCTAAAATCACTTTTAACATACTTACCATGGCTCACTAATTCATTAAGCGACAGCGGGTTGCTATCCCTTTTGCTGTCGCTTATTGCATTCGTGAGCCACGGTGTAGTATGTGTAATCAATAATGTATTTGATAGGGGATGAGTTGTAGGACTGTGGTTTCGTTTTCAAAAGCTAAACAGGCATGAACAGACGCCGCAAGCACACGCAGACATGAAAACGCTGTATCAGAATGTATGCTTCTCAGTGTTCCTTAAAACGCACAGATATGGATACTGTATGCATAGATTTTGCAGGTTAAGCACACATTTTCACACACACGGTCCGCAGGATGTACAGTTTTTTGTTTGTGTTTTGTTGTTGTTGAAATTACGATCGTTTTTCTGCAGCTTTGTTCAAAGTTGAAAGCTACAAACACTTGGAGAGACGTCGTGACTCCTTTGTGTTGATGAATGAGGTCAAAGCTTTGATTTCAGAGTGGCAGTCCCTGAGTATCCCAGCCTTTACATTGACTGGTTTTGATACAGTGGCTCTTGCCTTTTTCCCCACCGCCTTTACTTTTTTTTTCCCTTTTTCTTGTTATTTTTTTTTTTCTTTTTTCATTTTTTTTCTTTTTTTTAAGGCGGTCTTTTATTTATTTTTTTCCCTTTCTTTCTTGACTCACGCTCACCATGCAGAATCTGTGTGTACATTACCGATGGACAATTGTTTGATAGTTTTAGTGTGTAGGAGAATGATACAAAATGTCTGGGTTTGTTTATGTACTGATGTGTGGTGTACTGACACGTTAATTCTGCTGTGATAACTTCTTTCTAATAAATGGATACAATTAAATCAACATAAAGGTAACAAAGTATTCATAGAATTAAGAGCAAAAAAAAAATGCTAGAGTCAGTGTCCGATTACATTGAAGAGACCGACTGATTCCCCTGATGAAGTGTTGCTGGTGAGGAGATTGACAAAGGCGGTAGTATGGGAACTGCCACTGTGTATGTTAATGTCATTGATGAGGAGGCTGACAAAGGCGGTAGTATGGGCACTGCCACTGTGTTTGTTGATGTGATTGATGAGGAGATTGACAATGGCGGCAGTATGGGCACTGCCACTGTGTATGTTAATGTCATTGATGAGGAGGTTGACAAAGGCGGTAGTATGGGCACTGCCACTGTGTTTGTTGATGTCATTGATGAGGAGACTGACGATGGCAATAGTATGGGCACTGCCAATGTGTTTGTTAATGTCATTGATGAGGATATTGACGGTGGCAGCAGTATGGGCACTGCCACTGTGTATGTTAATGTCATTGATGAGGAGACTGACAAAGGCGGAAGTATGGGCACTGCCGCTGTGTTTGTTGATTTCATTCTCAGTTTCTTAAAGGGATAGAGAAAAAAAATAGCGGCGGTGCTCATACCATCACCAACTCAGTTATCTAAAAAGGAAAAAAGAAATCGTGTACGCACATTAAATCCCATTCCATCATCATAATCATCATCATCGTCGTCGCTGTCGTCGTCGTTGTCGTCATCATCATCTTCATTTCCTCTTCAACCTCCTCCTCTTCCTCCCCCTCCTCCCCCTTCTCCCCCACCTCCTTCTCCTCCTCCTCCTCTTCTCCCCCTCGTTCTTCTTGTTCATTCTGTTCCTCCCGCTCTCCTTCCTTTGTTTCTTCTTCTGTCCTGAACACCTGGCTGTTTTTCTTCTGTCCTGAACACCTGGCTGTTTTTCTTCTGTCCTGAACACCTGGCTGTTTTCCTTCTGTCCTGAACACCTGGCTGTTTTCCTTCTGTCCTGAACACCTGGCTGTTTTCCTTCTGTCCCGAACACCTGGCTGTTTTTCTTCTGTCCTGAACACCTGGCTGTTTTTCTTCTGTCCTGAACACCTGGCTGTTTTTCTTCTGTCCTGAACACCTGGCTGTTTTTCTTCTGTCCTGAGCACCTGGCTGTTTTCCTTCTGTCCTGAGCACCTGGCTGTTTTCCTTCTGTCCTCAACACCTGGCTGTTTTCCTTCTGTCCTGAACACCTGGCTGTTTTTCTTATTCCTGAACACCTGGCTGTTTTTCTTATTCCTGAACACCTGGCTGTTTTTCTTATTCCTGAACACCTGGCTGTTTTCCTTCTGTCCTGAACAGCTGGCTGTTTTCCTTCTGTCCTGAGCACCTGGCCGACATCAGCTGTTCTCGACCAGAACCAGTCGCTTTCCAAACACAGCAGTGAACATGTAAACTATCCCGGCGCTTTGGCAATACAGTGTGACAACTCTGAACGCACAATACATCTAACTGCCAGTCAGGGGCCCGTCTGGCCACTTGACATCAACAGCCATAAACAGCATATACCTTACCCACCCCCGCTGCGCTGGCCCGCAATATTTTCCGTGGAGACGTCACCCTCCTCATTACGTACTTGATGTATGTGTTACAGCTATTTTTTGTTGGCTGCTCTTTCCTTCACTATCTACATTTCTCCTCATTACGTACTTGATGTATGTGTTACAGCTATTTTTTTGTTGGCTGCTCTTTCCTTCACTATCTACATTTCTCCTCATTACGTACTTGATGTATGTGTTACAGCTATTTTTTTTGTTGGCTGCTCTTTCCTTCACTATCTACATTTCTCCTCATTACGTACTTGATGTATGTGTTACAGCTATTTTTTGTTGGCTGCTCTTTCCTTCACTATCTACATTTCTCCTCATTACGTACTTGATGTATGTGTTACAGCTATTTTTTGTTGGCTGCTCTTTCCTTCACTATCTACATTTCTCCTCATTACGTACTTGATGTATGTGTTACTAGACTAGCAAGGAGGCCTCCCAGGAATGTGGGACAGTGCAGAGCAGGCCATTGAGTGGAGAAGACCAGGAAGGAGGCCTCCCAGGAATGTGGGACAGTGCAGAGCAGGCCATTGAGTGGAGAAGACCAGGAAGGAGGCCTCCATGAATGTGGGACAGTGCAGAGCAGGCCATTGAGTGGAGAAGACCAGGAAGGAGGCCTCCATGAATGTGGGACTGTGCAGAGCAGGCCACTGAATGGGGAAGATCAGGAAGGAGGCCTGCAGGAATGTGGAACTGTGCAGAGCAGGCCATTGAGTGGGGAAGATCAGGAAGGAGGCCTCCAGGAATGTGGGACTGTGCAGAGCTGGCCGCTGAGAGGAGAAGACGAGGAAGGAGGCCTCCCAGGAATGTGGGACTGTGCAGAGCAGGCCACTGAGTGGAGAAGACCAGGAAGGAAACCTCCCAGGAATGTGGGACTGTGCAGAGCAGGCCGCTGAGTGGGGAATACCAGGATGGAGGCCTCCCAGGAATGTGGGACTGTGCAGAGCAGGCCGCTGAGTGGGGAAGACTAGGAAGGAGGCCTCCCAGGAACGTGGGACAGTGCAGAGCAGGCCGCTGAGTGGTTAAGACCAGGAAGGAGGCCTGCAGGAATGTGGGACTGTGCAAAGCATGCCACTGAGTGGAGAAGATCAGGAAGGAGGCCTCCAGGAATGTGGGACCGTGCAGAGCAGGCCACTGAGTGGGGAAGACCAGGAAGGCCTCCAGAAATGTTGGACAAAGCAGAGCAGGCTATTGAGTGGGGATGACCAGGAAGGAGGCCTCCCAGGAATGTGGGACAGTGCAGAACAGGCCATTGAGTGGTGAAGACCAGGAAGGAGGCCTCCCAGGGATGTGGGACTGTGCAGAGCAAGCCACTGAGTGGGGAAGACCAGGAAGGAGGCCTCCCAGGAGTCTGGGACAGTGCAGAGCAGGCCATTGAGTGGTAAAGACCAGGAAGGAGGCCTCCCAGGAATGTGAGACTGTGCAAAGCAGGCCACTGAGTGGGAAAGACCAGGAAGGAGGCCTGCATGAATGTGGGACTGTGCAGAGCTGGCCACTGAGTTGGGAAGACTAGCAAGGAGGCCTCCCAGGAATGTGGGACAGTGCAGAGCAGGCCATTGAGTGGAGAAGACCAGGAAGGAGGCCTCCATGAATGTGGGACAGTGCAGAGCAGGCCATTGAGTGGAGAAGACCAGGAAGGAGGCCTCCATGAATGTGGGACTGTGCAGAGCAGGCCGCTGAATGGGGAAGATCAGGAAGGAGGCCTGCAGGAATGTGGGACTGTGCAGAGCAGGCCATTGAGTGGGGAAGATCAGGAAGGAGGCCTCCAGGAATGTGGGACTGTGCAGAGCAGGCCACTGAGTGGAGAAGACCAGGAAGGAATCCTCCCAGGAATGTGGGACTGTGCAGAGCAGGCCGCTGAGTGGGGAAGACCAGGAAGGAGGCCTCCCAGGAACGTGGGACAGTGCAGAGCAGGCCGCTGAGTGGTTAAGACCAGGAAGGAGGCCTGCAGGAATGTCGGACTGTGCAAAGCATGCCACTGAGTGGAGAAGATCAGGAAGGAGGCCTCCAGGAATGTGGGACAGTGCAGAGCAGGCCGCTGAGTGGGTAACACAAGGAAGGAGGCCTCCCAGAAATGTGGGACAGTGCAGAGCAGGCCACTGAGTGGGTAAGACCAGGAAGGAGGATTGTAGGAATGTGGGACAGTGCAGAGCAGGCCATTGAGTGGGGAAGACCAGGAAGGAGGCCTCCCAGGAATGTGGGACAGTGCAGAGCAGGCCACTGAGTGGGAAAGACCAGGAAGGAGGCCTCCCAGGAATGTGGGACAGTGCAGAGCAGGCCACTGAGTGGGGAAGACTAGGAAGGAGGCCTCCCAGGAATGTGGGACAGTGCAGAGCAGGCCATTGAGTGGAGAAAACCAGGAAGGAGGCCACCAGGAATGTGGGACTGTGCAGAGCAGGCCACTGAATGGGGAAGATCAGGAAGGAGGCCTCCAGGAATGTGGGACTGTGCAGAGCAGGCCATTGACTGAGGAAGATCAGGAAGGAGGCCTCCAGGAATGTGGGACTGTGCAGAGCAGGCCATTGACTGAGGAAGACCAGGAAGGAGGCCTCCAGGTATGTGGGACTGTGCAGAGCTGGCCATTGACTGAGGACGATCAGGAAGGAGGCCTCCAGGAATGTGGGACTGTGCAGAGCTGGCCATTGAGTGGGGAAGACCAGGAAGGAGGCCTCCAGGTATGTGGGACTGTGCAGAGCAGGCCACTGAGTGGAGAAGACCAGGAAGGAGGCCTCACAGGAATGTGAGACTGTGCAGAGCAGGCCACTGAGTGGAGAAGACCACGAAGGAGGCCTCCAGGTACGTGGGACAGTGCAGAGCAGGCCGCTGAGTGGAGAAGACCACGAAGGAGGCCTCCAGGAATGTGGGACTGTGTAGAGCAGGCCACTGAGTGGAGAAGGCCAGGAAGGAGGCCTCCAGAAATGTGGGACAGTGCAGAGCAGGCCGCTGAGTGGGTAACACCAGGAAGGAGACCTCCCAAGATTGTGGGACTGTGCAGAACATGCCGCTGAGTGGGTAAGACCAGGAAGTGGGCCTGCAGGAATGTGGGACAATGCAGAGCAGGCCACTGAGTGGGGAAGACTAGGAAGGAGGCTTCCCAGGAATGTGGGACAGTGCAGAGAAGGCCATTGAGTGGGGAAGACCAGGATGGAGGCCTCCCAGGAATGTGGGACAGTGCAGAGCAGGCCACTGAGTGGGGAAGATCAGGAAGGAGACCTCCAGGAATGTGGGACTGTGCAGAGCACGCCACTGAGTGGAGAAGACCAGGAAGGAGGCCTCCTGTCATTTTGGGACTGTGCAGAGCAGGCCGCTGAGTGGTGAAGACCAGGAAGGAGACCTGCAGGAATGTGGGACAGTGCAAAGCAGGCCATTGAGTGGGGAAGACCAGGGAGGAGGCCTCCAGGAATGTGGGACAGTGCAGAGCTGGCCATTGAGTGGGGAAGACCAGGGAGGAGGCCTCCAGGAATGTGGGACAGTGCAGAGCAGGCCACTGAGTGGGGTAGTCCAGGGAGGAGGCCTCCAGAAATGTGGGACTGTGCAGAGCAGGCTTTTGAGTGAGGAAGACCAGGGAGGAGGCCTCAAGGAATGTGGGACAGTGCAGAGCAGGCCACTGAGTGTGGAAGATCAGGAAGAAGGCCTCCCAGGGATATGGGACAGTGCAGAGCAGGCCATTGAGTGGGGAAGACTAGGAAGGAGGCCTCCCAGGAATGTGGGACAGTGCAGAGCAGGCCACTGAGTGGGGAAGAACAGGAAGGAGGCCTCCATGAATGTGGGACAGTGCAGAGCAGGCCACTGAGTGGGGTAGACCAGGAAGGAGGCCTCCATGAATGTGGGACTGTGCAGAGCAGGCCATTGAATGGGGAAGACTAGGAAGGAGGCCTCCATGAATGTGGGACTGTGCAGAGCAGGCCACTGAATGGGGAAGATCAGGAAGGAGGCCTGCAGGAATGTGGAACTGTGCAGAGCAGGCCATTGAGTGGGGAAGATCAGGAAGGAGGCCTCCAGGAATGTGGGACTGTGCAGAGCTGGCCGCTGAGAGGAGAAGACGAGGAAGGAGGCCTCCCAGGAATGTGGGACTGTGCAGAGCAGGCCACTGAGTGGAGAAGACCAGGAAGGAATCCTCCCAGGAATGTGGGACTGTGCAGAGCAGGCCGCTGAGTGGGGAATACCAGGATGGAGGCCTCCCAGGAATGTGGGACTGTGCAGAGCAGGCCGCTGAGTGGGGAAGATCAGGAAGGAGGCCTCCAGGAATGTGGGACTGTGCAGAGCTGGCCGCTGAGAGGAGAAGACGAGGAAGGAGGCCTCCCAGGAATGTGGGACTGTGCAGAGCAGGCCACTGAGTGGAGAAGACCAGGAAGGAATCCTCCCAGGAATGTGGGACTGTGCAGAGCAGGCCGCTGAGTGGGGAATACCAGGATGGAGGCCTCCCAGGAATGTGGGACTGTGCAGAGCAGGCCGCTGAGTGGGGAAGATCAGGAAGGAGGCCTCCAGGAATGTGGGACTGTGCAGAGCTGGCCGCTGAGAGGAGAAGACGAGGAAGGAGGCCTCCCAGGAATGTGGGACTGTGCAGAGCAGGCCACTGAGTGGAGAAGACCAGGAAGGAATCCTCCCAGGAATGTGGGACTGTGCAGAGCAGGCCGCTGAGTGGGGAATACCAGGATGGAGGCCTCCCAGGAATGTGGGACTGTGCAGAGCAGGCCGCTGAGTGGGGAAGATCAGGAAGGAGGCCTCCAGGAATGTGGGACTGTGCAGAGCTGGCCGCTGAGAGGAGAAGACGAGGAAGGAGGCCTCCCAGGAATGTGGGACTGTGCAGAGCAGGCCACTGAGTGGAGAAGACCAGGAAGGAATCCTCCCAGGAATGTGGGACTGTGCAGTACACACACACACACATACCGTCTTTGCAATCAGCAAACCTGTATTGTCAAAATTTCGAATGCATGTGCATGCTCACAAGGACATGTTTGTATGCCTGTGAATGTTTGCATGCATGAGCGTGGGAGTGATAACATAATAGCTCTCATCATTGCTTCAAAAGTTAATATTCAGTATGCTTTGGTGCATTTCACGACAAACCAAAAAAAAAGACAAAACAAATTGTTTTCAAATTCTTTAATGATGTGTAGTTTGTCATGAACTGTCAGAAACAAACATTATTACACTAAACGACACATGGGTGATTTGAAAACAGGCAATGTAATAAAAACAAGCAACTGATAAATGACTTTAGAATACATCATGGGATCACAGATTTTGTTTAAATAGGACATTTCTAGTTCACAAGGACACGTTTTCTTCCAAGGATTAAGCACTAAAGATTAAGCATTAAGCATGTACACATACAAACAACCAACAGTTCCACACACACACACACACACACACACACACACACACACACATACACACACACACACACACACACACACACACACACAAAGGTAATTAACAAAAAAATTCACATTCACAAGCTCGCTCTTTCTCAAAGTCTCGAAAAATGCCTCAACAAGTACCAGGCTATAATACTTTTAAAACTCCCCCGGAAAAAAAATGCATTAAATAGCAAAAGTAGTCAGGAATTCAAGTTCATCTCAAGAACACATATACTTTAGACAAGAAATGTTTATAGTCTAATAAACATGAACCCTTGGTCATTTGATCTACGGCCATAAAAACATAGAATATTTGAACATCCCCTACCCTAAAAACAGAATATTTGAACATCCCCTACCCTAAAAACAGAATATTTGAACATCCCCTACCCTACCTGTCATTTGATCTATGGCCATAAAAACAGAGTATTTGAACATCCCCTACCCTACCTGTCATTTTCTGATGTCCATTTTGTCCTCTAACATATCTTAACTATCTATGAACCCTCTTTCACTCTCCATTGTTAAAAACAGATTGCACAATAAAACAACCATGACAACCATTCATTTCAATACATGTATAAACAGATTCAGTATCGAAAAACACCAACTGAATCTCTTCATCCCCAACATTCTGACCAGGAACTTCAGTTTATACCAATGTTCCACACACACTTTTGTTTTGCAAATCAGGAATCCACGAATTTGGGACAGCACTTTCATTTACATAGGACATAATGGGCTGAAAATACCGTCTTTGCCTGGGCTGCCAAAGGCAACCAACCAATGTGGATTTTTATATTCTGCATGCGTGTAACACAGCTATTTTGCCCCAGCTTGTTGTGTGGTGATGAAGTGCCAACTGAGGTCATTACCACGTTTCATCTGCTTTCAGACGTTAATTTCATTGATCAGTTTTAGTCTTCTCCTCTGACTAATTGATGCATTACTAGTCACTTTTGAAAATCCTACCACCAAAGAGAATAGTATCTTTGTTTTCATTCAACAAATACGTAAATAAATAAAACCAGATAAAAGAAGAAATGCTTACTTTTACACATTAGTGGTTACAGTGAAACACTGATGAGAAAATGAATGGCTGAGACTCACAGTGACATTTCTGTCTTGGCCATTTTATGCTTTCAGTTATAATCAATAATATGTGGGGATTTTAAGAATATGTTCACAGTCTACAGCAAAGAAAAGTCAGAAATACAATCTGTATAAAATCACTTCAAATTCAGACTCTACATAAAACAATATCAATAACAGCCAACCATGAACATACTAACTCACACGCTTTCCTGTCCTTAACACACAACTATGTACACAGCAGTTGACAGTTTTTGTGTGGACAAGCAACAACACACACAGATGTAACAAACTTGCCATGGTACTGTACTGACAACCAACATTCACAGCAGTGCAGAGTCCGGTCATGACCTTACGCAGCAGTGACCACATCACACAGTCTCCACTTCGTTTATTTACACCACATCTCACACTAACTATCGGCCGGGCTGTTTGGGTTGTTGACCTTCAGAGCGTCCTTGACCTTTTGCTTCAGGAGGTTGACCAGCTCCACCACTTTGCTTTTCGGGGGAATCTCCGTGTGTTTGACCTGCCACCATACCACACACACCCCTCAGTTGTCTTTCCCTTGACACCACTCGTAACCCCTCAGTTCTCTTTCCCTTGACACCACTCGTAACCCCTCAGTTGTCTTTCCCTTGACACCACTCGTAAGCCCTCAGTTCTCTTTCCCTTACGGGAAATCTATCTAATTTGGCAAACAACAAACAAGTAGGGTAACTCTTGCTCCCATGATAAAACAAATACACGCCCATAACTCCAAAGGAATGCTGCTCACGACACCGGATTGCCCAGTGCATATGACAGCACAGAGCACACAGAACACTCAAGGAAACATCTTGAAAACACAATGTTCCAAGCTTCCCATTTTTGAAGTGATCAGCTTTACTTTTGCTCCATGATGCTTGTAGATTGCAAAATGTCCTCTCCCTCAAATTTACACTTTCCAACAGTGGAGTACTGTGGGTTTGGGGTGTGTTCAATTTATATGTGTTCATTACACAGTGTGCAGTATAATTATGTGTTCATTACACAGCATGCAGTGTATGTGTTCATTACACAGCGTGCAGTATATGTGTTCATTACACAGCGTGCAGTATATGTGTTCATTACACAGCATGCAGTGTATGTGTTCATTACACAGCATGCAGTACATGTGTTCATTATACAGCGTGCAGTATATGCATTCATTACACAGCGTGCAGTATATGCGTACATTACACAGCGTGCAGTATATGTGTTCATTACACAGCATGCAGTATACGCGTTCATTACACAGCGTGCAGTATATGTGTTCATTACACAGCGTGCAGTATATGTGTTCAATACACAGCATGCAGTATATGTGTTCATTACACAGCGTGCAGTGGGTAAGTTTAAAAGCTTCACTCGTAAGTTTATAAACTTCATAGAAGTCATTCATTCTTTTTTGTACTCCCAGTTCTTATAGAACAGGGAGTACTTTAGAATGGGAACGAAGAAATGCTGTGTGTGTGTGTGTGTGTGTGTGTGTGTGTGTGTGTGTGTATGTCCATCCGTGGTCAAAATGTGTTCCACTCGCTCCAGACAAAACTATTCGGCCGATCTTTCTGAAAATTTGTAGGTATGTTCATTATGTGTCACGGATGATGCCCGATGTTTTAGTTTACCGTTATAGCCGTTACTAACGGCTGTAACAGCCTGTAACGGTTTTTCATCTATATGGAATATCTCAGCGAGTACTTGGCCGATCTTCGTGAAAATTAGCAGGTATATTCATTATGGGTCTCGGATAATGCCCGATGTTTTAGCTTACCCCATTATAGCCGTTACTAACGGCTGTAACGGCCTGTAACACTTTTTCTTCTTCATGGAATATCTCCGAAAGTACTTGGCCGATCTTTCTGAAAATTTGTTGGTATGTTCATTATGGGTCACGAATAATACCCGATGTTTTAGTTTACCGTTATAGCTGCTACTAACGGCTGTAACGGACTGTAACGGTTTTTCGTCTTTATGGAATATCTCAGAGTACTTGGCCGATCTTTCTGAAAATTAGCAGGTATGTTCATTATGGGTCACGGATGATGCCCAATGTTTTAGTTTACCCCGTTATAGCCGTTACTAACAGCTGTAACGGCCTGTAACGGTTTTTCTTCTTTATGGAATATCTCAGAAAGTACTTGCCCGATCTTTGTAAAAATTAGCAGGTATGTTCATTATGGGTCTCGGATAATGCCCAATGTTTTAATTTACCCCGTTATAGCCGTTACTAATGCCTGTAACGGCCTGTAAAGGTTTTTCTTCTTCATAGAATATCTCAGAAAGTACTTGGCCGATCTTTCTGAAAATGTGTAGGTATGTTCATTATGGGTCACGAATAATGCCCAATGTTTTAGTTTACCATTATAGCTGTTACTAACAGCTGTAATGGCTTGTAACGGTTATTCTTCTTCATGGAATATCTCAGAAAGTACTTGGCCGATCTTTGTGAAAATTAGCAGGTATGTTCATTATGGGTCACGGATGATGCCCAATGTTTTATTTTACCATTATAGCCGTTACTAAGGGCTGTAACGGCCTGTAACGGTTTTTCTTCTTTATGGAATATCTCAGAAAGCACTTTGTCGATCTTCTTGAAAATTTGTAGGTATGTTCATTATGGGTCACAGATGATACCCAATGTTTAAGTTTACAGTTATAGCCGTTACTAACGGTTATAACGGCCCATAACAGTTTTTCTTCTTTATGGAATATCTCAGAAAGTACTTAGCCGATCTTTCTGAAATTTTGTAGGTATGTTCATTATGGATCACGGATGATGCCCGATGTTTTAGTTTACCGTTATAGCCGTTACTAATGGCTATAACGGCCTATAACGGTTATTCTTTTTCATGGAATATCTCAGAAAGTACGTGGCCGATCTTTCTGGAAATCTGTTAGTATGTTCATTATGGGTCACGGATGATGCCTGATGTTTAAGTTTATCGTTATAGCCATTACTAATGGTCCATAATGGTTTTCTTCTATCTTCCTCACCTGCACCACATTCACTCTCCCTAGTCACGATCTTCTTCACCTGCACCACATACACTCACCCCAGTCCCCATCTTCCTCACCTGCACCACATACACTCACCCCATCTTCCTCACCCACACCACCTACACTCACCCCAGTCCCCACCTTCCGCACCTGCACCACATACACTCACTCACTCCAGTCCCCATCTTCATCACCTGCACCACATACACTCACTCACTCCAGTCCCCATCTTCATCACCTGCACCACATACATTCACCCCAGTCCCCACCTTCCTCACCCGCACCACATACACTCACTCACTCCAGTCCCCATCTTCATCACCTGCATCACATACACTCATCTCCCTCACCTGCAGCACATACACTCACCCCATCTTCCTCACCTGCAACACATACACTCATCTCCCTCACCTGCAGCACATACACTCATCTCCCTCACCTGCAGCACATACACTCATCTCCCTCACCTGCAGCACATACACTGACCCCATCTTCCTCACCTGCAGCACATACACTCACCCCATCTTCCTCACCTGCATCACATACACTCATCTCCCTCACCTGCAGCACATACACTCACCCCATCTTCCTCACCTGCATCAGATACACTCATCTCCCTCACCTGCAGCACATACACTCATCTTCCTCACCTGCATCACATACACTCATCTTCCTCACCTGCATCACATACACTCACCCCATCTTCCTCACCTGCATCACATACACTCATCTCCCTCACCTGCAGCACATACACTCACCCCATCTTCCTCACCTGCAGCACATACACTCATCTCCCTCACCTGCAGCACATACACTCACCCCATCTTCCTCACCTGCATCACATACACTCATCTCCCTCACCTGCAGCACATACACTCATCTTCCTCGCCTGCATCACATACACTCATCTTCCTCACCTGCATCACATACACTCATCTTCCTCACCTGCAGCACATACACTCACCCCATCTTCCTCACCTGCATCACATACACTCATCTCCCTCACCTACAGCACATACACTGACCCCATCTTCCTCACCTGCAGCACATACACTCACCCCATCTTCCTCACCTGCATCACATACACTCATCTTCCTCACCTGTACCACAGTGTATCCCTGGCTGCCCAGGTGGCGCACCGCCATCGCCTGCAGGCCCATCAGGTCAGAGGTCGGCAGGGTCAGGTCAGGGAAGTCGAGGACTTTCAAGGCCACCCTGTCACACCGCAAGCGCACAACTGGTTCAGTGGTTGACACACGTTTTCTGGGGAACCTCATCACAGGCATTATCAGGGTGATCCATGATGACTCCATATTGGGTGGCATTTTCAGAGGAACCTCATCACAGGCATTATCAGGGTGATCCATGATGACTCCATATTGGGTGGCATTTTCAGAGGAACCTCATCACAGGCATTATCAGGGTGATCCATGATGGCTCCGCGTTGGGTGGCATTTTCAGGGGAACCTCATCACAGGCATTATCAGGGTGATCCATGATGACTCCATATTGGGTGGCATTTTCAGAGGAACCTCATCACTGGCATTATCAGGGTGATCCATGAGGGCTCCATATTGGGTGGCATTTTCAGGGGAACCTCATCACTGGATTATCAGGGTGATCCATGAGGGCTTCATATTGGGTGGGATTTTCAGGGGAACTCATCACAGGCATTATCAGGGTGATCCATGATGGCTCCGTGTTGGGTGGAAAGCAGAGAGACTGAGCCTAGCCATGCTGCATTGTGCAGGGCTGACCTGTGCTATGCTATATTGTACATGGCTGACCTGTGTTATGCTATGTTGTACAAGGCTGACCAATGCTATGCTATGTTGTACAGGGCTGACCTGTGCTATGCTATGTTGTACAGGGCTGGCCTGTGCTGTGCTATGTTGTACAGGGCTGGCCTGTGCTATGCTATGTTGTACAGGGCTGACCTGTGCTATGCTATGTTGTACAGGGCTGACCTGTGCTATGCTATGTTGTACAGGGTTGACCTGTGCTACGCTATGTTGTACAGGGCTGATGTGTGCTATGCTCTGTTGTACAGGGCTGACCTGTGCTATGCTATGTTGTACCGGGCTGACCTGTGCTATCCTATGTTGTACAGGGCTGACCTTGCTATGCTATGTTGTACATGGCTGACCTGTGCTATGCTATGTTGTACAGGGCTGACCTGTGCTATGCTATGTTGTACATGGATGACCTGTGCTATGTTATGCTGTACAGGGATGACCTGTGCTATGCTACGTTGTACAGGGCTGACCTGTGCTATGCTATATTGTACAGGGCTGACCTATGCTATGCTATATTGTACAGGGTTGACCTGTGCTATGCTATGTTGTACAGTGCTGACCTGTGCTATGCTATGTTGTAGAGGGCTGGCCTGCACTATGCTATGCATAACGGCTGGCCTGTGCTATGCTATACTTAAGGGCTGGCCTGTGCTATGCTATGCTGTACAGGGCTGGCCTGCGCTATGCTACGTTGTACAGGGCTGACCTGTGCTATGCTACGTTGTACAGGGCTGACCTGTGTTATGCTATGTTGTACAGGGCTGACCTGTGCTATGCTATGTTGTACAGGGCTGACCTGTGCTATGCTGTGTTATACAGGGCTGACCTGTGCTATGCTACGTTGTACATGGCTGACCTGTGCTATGCTATGTTGTACAGGGCTGACCTTGCTATGCTATGTTGTACAGGGCTGACCTATACTATGCTATGTTGTACAGGGCTGACCTGTGGTATGCTATGATGTACAGGGCTGACCTGTGCTATGCTATATTGTACAGAGCTGACCTGTGCAATGGTATATTGTACAGGGCTGACCTGTGCTATGCTATGTATAAGGGCTGGCCTGTGCTATGCTATGCTGTACAGGGCTGGCCTGCGCTATGCTATGCTATGCTTTACAGGGCTGACCTGTGCCATGCTATGCTGTACAGGGCTGGCCTGCGCTATGCTATACTTAAGGGCTGGCCTGTGCTATGCTATGCTGTACAGGGCTGGCCTGCGCTATGCTATGCTATGCTCTACAGGGCTGACCTGTGCCATGCTATGCTGTACAGGGCTGACCTGCGCTATGCTATATTGTACAGGGCTGGCCTGTGCTATGCTATGTTGTACAGGGCTGACCTGTGCTATGCTATGTTGTACAGGGCTGACCTGTACTATGCTATATTGTACAGGGTTGACCTGTGCTATGCTATGTTGTACAGTGCTGACCTGTGCTATGCTATGTTGTACAGGGCTGACCTGTGCTGTGCTATGTTGTACAGGGTTGACCTGTGCTATGCTATGTTATACAGGGCTGACCTGTGCTATGCTATGTTGTACAGGGCTGACCTGTGCTATGCTATGTTGAGTATAGCACAGAGCGGAAATGTGTTGAACTGAATTGTACTCTCCAAAATGGGAGTGATGGTCCAAGCCAGGCTGCGCTATCCTGTTCTATGTTGATCACTGTAGCTATCCTGTTCTATGCTGATTGCTGTAGCTATCCTGTTCTATGCTGATTGCTGTAGCTATCCTGTTCTATGTTGATCGCTGTAGCTATCCTGTTCTATGTTGATCGCTATGCGCTTTACTGAACAACATTGTGCTATGCTGAGTTGCATTGCGGGGAGTGCTTTCAAGCCTGTTCACAGAAAAAAAAAAAAAAAAGCAGCAAAGACTTGGAGGATGTGTGACAAGCACATGGCAAAGTAGGGAGCAGTGGACAGTCCCAGAGACAGGCTAACGGAGGCCTGGGTGGACAACCTCAACAACACATCACAACACCTCTACCCTGTCGTGTGTGACTGAGAACAGAGAGTCCCAGAGACAGGTTAAAGGAAACCTGGGTGGACAACCTCAACAACACATCACAACACCTCTACCCTGTCATGTGTGACTGAGAACAGACAGTCCCAGAGACAGGCTAACGGAGACCTGGGTGGATAACCTCAACAACACATCACAACACCTCTACCCGGTCATGTGTGACTGAGAACAGAGAGTTGTGGACGTCCCTAACAATCCAAACAGCCATCACAGAATGCCTGCATCAACTGTTATGGACAATAATGATAATAATGATAGATGTGTTATAGCAAAAAAACAAAAACAAAAACAAAACATGACAATGTCTTTCCCACCTGTGATACTCAGAAGAATTCTCGGACACCTGTGACCGTGGTTTAGGGTTTCCGCTGCCATCCACGTAAAATTCTGCATCTGGAAGCCGAATACACATATGAAAATTCACATGTATCGCATTACTACAGGCACCAATGATATTTTTAAAACTTACATTCAGTCGACAAGCAAAATGAACAACGCTCTTTCCAACACTTAAAACACTAAATATAAACTTTCTGTTCTCAACGGAGAAAGGTACAATCCATATGACAATACATGCAACTTGTATAAAGCCCACATCATTTACATTTTTGGATAGCACATTTATGAATATCAATAAATGTTGGGGTTTTTTTTTGCACTACATTGTAGACCAAACAAAAAAAAAATTTCTCTCTTTAAGAAATCACATATCTCCTGTAGAGAGTCCATGTCATATTAATCCCAACTCTTTGTAAACACATTTCATTGTGAGAGGCTCATCAAAGGGAATGCACCATGGCACCTTCTCACCTTTCCATCTCTGTGTAAACACTGTTCATTGTGAGAGGCTCATCAAAGGGAATGCACCATGGCACTTTCTCACCTTTCAAACGCTACAGGTGTGTGTAAAAAGAGTGGCCTGTGTGTATTGGGCACTGACCTGTTTCTTCTTTATGTCTACTGCACGCTGGAGGATGAGACAGCAACACAGGGTATGTAAGCTGACTAAGGCATCAATCTTACCTTTGCAATAGTCTCCATTGGTATGTACACAACAACACCAATCTTACCAATAAGATAGCCTACAGTGGTATGTAAACAAAAACACCAATCTTACCAATAAGATAGCCTACAGTGGTATGTAAACAAAAACACCAATCTTACCAATAAGATAGCCTACAGTGGTATGTAAACAAAAACACCAAACTTACCAACAAGATAGCCTACAGTAGTATGTACACACCAACACCAATCTTACCAATAAGATAGCCCCCAGGAGCCGTGGTGTTGACCAGTGTATAGGACTCATGGGGAGCGAAGTTGGTCAGTGCCGTCACCAGTTTCTCAGCTGCCTTCCTCTCCCCCCCTTTGAAGAAGCTGCCAGCACAGTGTACAGGATTAATGCTTTGTCCTCTGTCAGCACAGTGTATAGGATTAATGCTTTGTCCTCTGTCAGCACAGTGTACAGGATTAATGCTTTGTCCTCTGTACAGTGTATAGGATTAATGCTTTGTCCTCTGTACAGTGTATAGGATTAATGCTTTGTCCTCTGTACAGTGTATAGGATTAATGCTTTGTGCTCTGTACAGTGTATAGGATTAATGCTTTGTCCTCTGCCATCACAGTGTATAGGGTTAATGCTTTGTCCTCTGTCAGCACAGTGTATAGGATTAATGCTGTGTCAGCACAGTGTATAGGATTAATGCTTTGTCCTCTGTCAGCACAGTGTATAGGATTAATGCTGTGTCAGCACAGTGTATAGGATTAATGCTTTGTCCTCTGTCAGCACAGTGTGTAGGATTAATGCTTTGTGCTATCAGCACAGTGTATAGAATTAATGCTTTGTCCTCTGTCAGCACAGTGTATAGGATTAATGCTTTGTCCTCTGTCAGCACAGTGTATATGATTAATGCTTTGTCCTCTGTCAGCACAGTGTATATGATTAATGATTTGTGCTCTGTCAGCACAGTGTATATGATTAATGCTTTGTCCTCTGTCGGCACAGTGTATAGGATTAATGCTTTGTGCTCTGTCAGCACAGTGTACAGGATTAATGCTTTGTGCTCAGGCACAATGGCAGTCTATGATCAATCACACAACTGGACATCCTGGTCAGGACAACACTGCACTGTGTTCTGTTGTACCACAATTTGTATTGTGCTGTTTTGTCTTGTGTTGCCTTGCTATTTGTCTTATTTTATTTCTGGCACTGATCATGTTTGGATTCTACTGTAACGTAATTTTGCATGGTACTGTATTGTACATAGACTGTGCAGTACCGTGCTGTGATGAACTGTTTTGTATTACATTGGTGTGTTGTGTTACGGCGTGGTGACATGTAATATGCATTACACTGTTCTCTCTCAATCTGGCTGCAATCAGAAGTGAATAATCATATGATGTTCTCTCTCAATCTGGCTGTAATCAGAAGTGAATAATCATATCATGCTCTCTCAATCTCGCTGCAATCAGAAGTGAATAATTATATCATGTTCTCTCTCAATCTGGCTGTAATCAGAAGTGAATAATCATATCATGTTCTCTCTCCATCTGGCTGCAACAAGAAGTGAATAATCATATCACGTTCTCTCTCAATCTGGCTGCAACAAGAAGTGAATAATGATATCATGTTCTCTCTCAATCTGGCTGCAACAAGAAGTGCATAATCATATCATGTTCTCTCTCAATCTGGCTGCAATCAGAAGTGAATAATCATATCATGTTCTCTCTCCATCTGGCTGCAACAAGAAGTGAATAATCATATCATGTTCTCTCTCCATCTGGCTGCAATCAGTAGTGAATAATCACATCATGTTCTCTCTCCATCCGGCTGCAACAAGAAGTGAATAATTATATCATGTTCTCTCTCCATCTGGCTGCAATCAGAAGTGAATAATCATATCATGTTCTCTCTCCATCCGGCTGCAACAAGAAGTGAATAATTATATCATGTTCTCTCTCCATCTGGCTGCAACAAGAAGTGAATAATCATATCATGTTCTCTCTCCATCCGGCTGCAACAAGAAGTGAATAAGGATATCATGTTCTCTCCCCATCTGGCTGCAATCAGAAGTGAATAATCACATCATGTTCTCTCTCCATCCGGCTGCAACAAGAAGTGAATAAGGATATCATGTTCTCTCCCCATCTGGCTGCAATCAGAAGTGAATAATTATATCATGTTCTCTCCCCATCTGGCTGCAATCAGAAGTGAATAATTATATCATGTTCTCTCCCCATCTGGCTGCAATCAGAAGTGAATAATCATATCATGTTCTCTCCCCATCTGGTTGCAATCAGAAGTGAATAATTATATCATGTCATCAGGCCTAACAACATCCTCTAGATGAAAGACACGAAAAATCATGACTGCAGTGGGGCAGAGTCAACAGTACAATGGAAAGGGGGGGGGGGACAATAGGCAGTGCTCTATAGCACCTACGGCATTCAGATTTCAAATGTAATAAACAATAGGCAGTGCTCTATAGCACCTAGACATTCAGTAAAGACATGCACTACCATACCTCAGCATCATCAATAGGTAACATCAGTAAAGACATGCACTACCATACCTCAGCATCAGTAGGTAACATCAGTAAAGACATGCACTACCATACCTCATCAGCATCAGAAGGTAACATCAGTAAAGACATGCACTACCATACCTCAGCATCAGCAGTAGGTAACATCAGTAAAGACATGCACTACCATACCTCAGCATCAGTAGGTAACATCAGTAAAGACATGGACTACCATACCTCACCATCAGAAGATAACATCAGTAAAGACATGCACTACCATACCTCAGCATCAGTAGGTAACATCAGTAAAGACATGCACTACCATACCTCAGCATCAGAAGGTAACATCAGTAAAGACATGCACTACCATACCTCAGCATCAGCAGTAGGTAACATCAGTAAAGACATGCACTACCATACCTCAGCATCAGAAGGTAACATCAGTAAAGACATGCACTACCATACAACAGCATCAGCAGTAGGTAACATCAGTAAAGACATGCACTACCATACCTCATCATCAGTAGGTAACATCAGTAAAGACATGCACTACCATACCTCAGCATCAGCAGTAGGTAACATCAGTAAAGACATGCACTACCATACCTCATCATCAGAAGGTAACATCAGTAAAGACATGCACTACCATACCTCATCATCAGACGGTAACATCAGTAAAGACATGCACTACCATACCTCAGCATCAGTAGGTAACATCAGTAAAGACATGCACTACCATACCTCATCATCAGTAGGTAACATCAGTAAAGACATGCACTACCATACCTCAGCATCAGTAGGTAACATCAGTAAAGACATGCACTACCTTACCTCAGCATCAGAAGGTAACATCAGTAAAGACATGCACTACCATACCTCAGCATCAGTAGGTAACATCAGTAAAGACGTGCACTACCATACCTCAGCATCAGCAGGTAACATCAGTAAAGACATGCACTACCGTACCTCAGCATCATAAGGTAACATCAGTAAAGACATGCACTACCATACCTCATCATCAGACGGTAACATCAGTAAAGACATGCACTACCATACCTCATCATCAGACGGTAACATCAGTAAAGACATGCACTACCATACCTCAGCATCAGAAGGTAACATCAGTATAGATATGCACTACCATACCTCAGCATCAGCAGTAGGTAACATCAGTAAAGGCATGCACTACCATACCTCAGCATCAGCAGTAGGTAACATCAGTAAAGACATGCACTACCATACCTCAGCATCAGCAGTAGCCATTGTGGGGGGGAGGAAGGGCCCACTGTAACCCTCCACCTCGTACAGAGCGGCGGAATTGATGTTGTTCACTTTGGCCAGGTGCACCATGGACTGGAAACTGTCCGACGCTGTGGAGCAAAACAACAGCAGAGCTGGAACACTGGGGCGCTTGGATACCTCCACAACATGATCACTCATCAAGGCCCTCCCATAGAGATGAAGTCTCCCTTTATGGATACATCCACAACATGACCACTCATCAAGGCCCTCCCATACTGACGAAGACTCCCTTTCTTTTGAAAAATGACGGAACCGTTCACACCCCACGCTCATCCCCTCCCTATGAAAACTTCTTTCTGTAAAAGAATATTGGAACCTTTCTGCTTTCTCTGGTCTAGAATATTGGAACCTTTCTGTTTTCTCTGGTCTGGAATATTGGAACCTTTCTCTTTTCTCTGGTCT
The DNA here is from genome assembly GCA_033310375.1 of Conus canariensis. Taxonomy (NCBI): domain Eukaryota; kingdom Metazoa; phylum Mollusca; class Gastropoda; order Neogastropoda; family Conidae; genus Conus; species Conus canariensis. Next base: position 437 of record JAMYXO010002660.1, on the reverse strand, counting down.
GGAATATTGGAACCTTTCTCTTTTCTCTGGTCTGGAATATTGGAACCTTTCTCTTTTCTCTGGTCTGGATTTAACCCTGAATAAAGACTCCCTCTTCTTAACAGAACAATTACCACAGAGACAGGATTGGGGAGGTTACTTAAGTTGGATCATCTGTGGCAGCATTGTAATCTGTATGCATATAAACAGATTCCCAAACACACAACTATTTGCAACTATTTGAATGTAATGCAAAAGACTGTACTAAAATGAGACAAGCCAGTTTACAAACACACACACACACGCACACACACACACACACACACACACACACACACACACACACATGCACACACACTACAGATCAGCTAAAATGAAAACGGAATGGCGAAGTAAAACAAACAAACAAACAAGCAAACATATCAGCAACAACCACCACAAATTTCCATCAGGATGAA
>JAMYXO010002659.1:7500-22846 GCA_033310375.1 Conus canariensis | reverse complement strand
GGTTTAAGGGGCCCGGGGTCGTTTTTTTCCCGACTGGGAGGTCTTGCTTTTGAGGGCCAAATCAGACCCATTTATTTGGGGAAATTTTTCCCTCCCCCCAACCGGCTCCCCCCCAAACAGCTGGTTTGCTATGGGCTCATTTGGGAAAAATGGCATCACACAGTCGAGTTTCTTTCCCTTAAGGGATGAAACAGCGGGAGAGTGCCACTCAAATTTCATGACCAACACTGCAGGTGTCTGTATTTTTGGGGCCCTGGTTGGCTGGGAGGGCATTTTGAAAGAAAGCGTCGAGTACAGTTCTGTCGGGGTGTCTCGGGGACTAGAATTGATACTTCATCCTCATCCTCACGACCCGCTTAAAAATACAATGTCGAAACTCTGGGGCCCCTTATGTCCTGCTCTCTCGGTGACCTCCCTTTCGACTGTCCCTCCACACCTTGGTTTGATTCTGCCGGGAACGCCGGTATCAGCAAATTTATGGAGATGATCGTTGGACGGACGTGGAAGCGCCCTCCAGAGGGAGAGCTCACTCGCGCCGGCTCTGCGACTAAGCAGCTGTTGACGTCGGTGGGGATTAGTAGGTGGTGTATGTTGGATCAGAACTGGCACCACTAAACTCCATCAAAATGACTCGGCAGCAGTGCAGTCTCTCCACATGACTCGACAGCAGTGCAGTCTCTCCACATGACTCGGCAGCAGTGCAGTCTCTCCACATGACTCGGCAGCAGTGCAGTCTCTCTCCACATGACTCGGCAGCAGTGCAGTCTCTCTACTTGACTCGGCAGCAGTGCAGTCTCTCTCCACATGACTCGGCAGCAGTGCAGTCTCTCTACTTGACTCGGCAGCAGTGCAGTCTCTCCACATGACTCGGCAGCAGTGCAGTCTCTCCACATGACTCGGCAGCAGTGCAGTCTCTCTCCACATGACTCGGCAGCAGTGCAGTCTCTCTCCACATGACTCGGCAGCAGTGCAGTCTCTCTCCACATGACTCGGCAGCAGTGCAGTGTCTCCTCCGGCGCGTTGCCTGATGACGACTTGACATCCATTGCTCCCTGTGGATTGCCGGTGCCCGGCCTGTGGCGGGGCGGGCCGGACTGTGGCTGTGGACGAGAGGTCAGACTGAGCGGCGTGGCTGCAATGCCACTGAGGTGGCACAGAAGATGGGATGGCGAAAAAAGCGTTATCCGACCAAACGTTCCAGCGTGACTATCGTACCCTACACTCCCTCCTGAGCATTCTCCTTCCCTCCTCTGCCTCCTTCTCCCCCCCCCCCCCCTTTTTTTTTTTTAAAGCATTTCTTTATTGGACAGATGTGTACATAAACAAATTATTGAACTGAAGCAACAACAAACAAATGCTTGTGATGTGCTCAGTGACGGCAAAATTTAACAACAATAAATACATCGGCGGATTGCATAATCAACATTGATTCGTAAGAAAGAAAAATGCTAAACATCATATATCCTTCCCCCTTCTTGACTCAGTATTCAGGTCAGCAGAAACAGCATGAGGAGAAAGATCAATGGGACTGTGGTTATCGGCAAATTTAGACAACGTTCTAACGTGATTGTGACAGAAACATGTGAAGGCTGTACAATATTACTCTGACTCACAAAGTCTCGCCACTGGTTTAGATATGCGTCATATGCCTGCGCTGTCTCTGACCTCCAGGGACTGAATAATAAATCTCCAGCTTCACTGTTGAGTCCTGACTCTGTCAGACTGCCTGAAAGATCGCCAGCCAGCAAATGCAGTCGTTGTCTCCTCAGCAGTGGGAGGAGATGCAGGAGGTTGTCCCTGCAGGTCAGTCAGCAGTGGGAGGAGATGCAGGAGGTTGTCCCTGCAGGTCAGTCAGCACTGGGAGGAGATGCAGGAGGTTGTCCCCGCAGGTCAGTCAGCACTGGGAGGAGATGCAGGAGATTGTTCCTGAAGGTCAGTCAGCAGTGGGAGGAGATGCAGGAGGTTGTCCCTGCAGGTCAGTCAGCAGTGGGAGGAGATGCAGGGGGTTGTTCCTGAAGGTCAGTCAGCAGTGGGAGGAGATGCAGGAGATTGTTCATTCAGGTCAGTCAGCAGTGGGAGGAGATGCAGGAGATTGTTCCTGAGGGTCAGTCAGCAGTAGGAGGAGATGCAGGAGGTTGTCCCTGCAGGTCAGTCAGCAGTGGGAGGAGATGCAGGAGATTGTTCCTGAAGGTCAGTCAGCAGTGGGAGGAGATGCAGGAGATTGTTCATTCAGGTCAGTCAGCAGTGGGAGGAGATGCAGGAGATTGTTCCTGAAGGTCAGTCAGCAGTGGGAGGAGATGCAGGGGGTTGTTCATTCAGGTCAGTCAGCAGTGGGAGGAGATGCAGGAGGTTGTCCCTGCAGGTCAGTCAGCAGTGGGAGGAGATGCAGGAGGTTGTTCATTCAGGTCAGTCAGCAGTGGGAGGAGATGCAGGGGGTTGTTCATTCAGGTCAGTCAGCAGTGGGAGGAGATGCAGGAGGTTGTTCATTCAGGTCAGTCAGCAGTGGGAGGAGATGCAGGAGATTGTTCCTACATGTCATTCAGCAGTGGGAGGAGATGCAGGAGGTTGTCCCTGCAGGTCAGTCAGCAGTGGAAGGAGATGCAGGAGGTTGTCCCTGCAGGTCAGTCAGCGGTGGGAGGAGATGCAGGAGGTTGTTGCAGCAGGTCGGTCTCACTGAGGCTATGGCCAGCAATCATTTAGGTTTAGACAGATTTTTGAAAGGTTTGTCATTCATCTGATTGTTCCATTCCTCTTGCCTGCGGTCTTTGACATGAGTCTGAACTTAAGGTTATTGATCAGAGAGAGGGACACATTGTTCCCAAGTGCTTTACCCATGCAGCGGCGATAGCATTGTCAAGCTCATTAGCCTGACCCCTTGTTTTCCCTTTGTTTTGAAATGATTTCAAAGATGGGGAAAAAAATGCGGCTTTTCAGTCCAACCAGCTGATGTACATTGTTTGTTCTATGGGCAGCCACCAATCTCCATCAGTATAACTTCAGCCCCCACTCAGTCAAGCAGGCATCCGTACACATCACTTAATCAGGATATTCCACACGTAATACAGCACACTTTGGTGATACTCTGAACAGTGCGGACACGTTGTAGAGCTGGTCACAGTCTCCCTCCTAAGTTCTCAATGCATATTTCTGACCTTCTTCAGACAGCGAGAGTGACGTGTCCCGTAAGTTAGAGCTCGGAGGCTGGCAACAATTCTCCCATGAACTGAACGGATTCTCTGCTACTAGGTGACTGTCTACAGAGCAGATCTATACAACACTTGAGTGAACTGTTGAGCACAAGCAACTAGGCACAAAACAGGTAAACAGCCCGGTCAATGGCATATGCGCGAGTTCTGATCTCAGTTACAGATAGTAACAGTGAAGTTGCGTGTATCCTCAGAGAAAGATTAGATCCACCTTCTTGGCCGGCAATCTTATTTCGCCCGCAAACCCCACTTTTCACATAATCAAATTCTCTTAACCAAAAAAATAGCTAAAAATCTACAAAATTAAACAAATCTAATTGCGGGCGAAATAATTTTCCTGCTCTAGAACCGCACATTTAATCTATCTCTCTGATTAACTAACAGGCACTGTGTTTGGCGGGACAACTTGCAACTCTTCGCGAACAAACGATCTTTTAGGGGCGGGCTTTTTAGACGTAGTAGCACCGCTAGAAGAAAGAGTCTCTCTTAAATAATACACGGGAGGGGCTGTTTTCATAATTCTTTCAACTTCATATACATCTACGCTCCATATAGGGTCTGTGGCTCTAATTCTAACATCGCCCTCTGCCTCTCCAGGCGCATACAAGTATCTTACTTTTAGTCCAAAAGGTAAGAGTTTTTGATTACCTTGGATGTCTTCAGTAATACTTATTTTTTTCAATTTGATCGCGTTTACTGGCTTAAGGCCTGTTGCTTTAAATTCTTCATTGTTCATGGCGCGTAAGACTGCTGGCAGCCTTCTGACCCATTCTGTGTTGCGTGTTTTGTCCATAAGGTCTCTATGATATTGATAGGTAAACAGGCGTTCAGCTAGATTCTTATTAAAGTTTTCTACTAGAGCCTGGGAGCGATGGTTGCCTGGAATCCCTCTCTTAACTGTAACCCGATGTCTTAAAAACAGTTGGTTTACAGCTCCTTTAAACTCTTTCCCATCATCAACCTGGATCAACCTAGGATACTTTAATGGACCTCGCATGTATATTTGTTGTAAAGCCACAGCCACAGCAGTTGAGCTTTTATCCGTTAAAGGCTCAGCATCTTTATACCTTGAAGCCATGTCAACAACAGTCAGAGCATACTTAAACTTTTTTCTTCTAACTTTGTCATGTGGAAGATACAACAAGTCCATCTGGTGGGTGTCATTAGGAACTGAGTTAACAAATCGAGGCCTTATTATTCTTTTTGGGGCGGGCAGATATATTTGCCAGATCGCTTGTTTTGAAAGCCAGTCTTTCGCTTCTGATTCAGACACCCTAGCAGCTTTACTCAGTTTATCAATAGCGGCCTTTCCTTTCCAATACCCTCCAGGTGAATAATATATTTTGTACTTCGTATCGTCCATAAGAAGGGACTGTTTTTTATTACATTTTTAACTATGTTTTTTTAGATTGAATATGCAAGAAGAAAGATTGCTCCCATAGCGCCTATAATAAAGCCTATTTCTACCATTTTCTGATCCTCAGACGGTTCATAAAAGTCAGACAGTTCTGGCGGTGACGATGTTAGAAACTTCTTTCCTGTCACTAAGTAATATTCATTCATTGCTTCATCAACGTCTGTAAATGTGTGTTCTGCATGTCCCTGTTCTCTTAACTTTTTATTAATAAAGTCTAAGTGAGCAATTCTCCTTTTCTCGTAAGCGTCTCTTGCTTTAGCTAAATCTTCCATTGCCTTGTTATGACGTTCTCTCTCTTCATCAGATCGCAATTTACTAAACATATAATTGCTGCCAGAGAAAGCCAACGCATTAACAATAGCCCCTCCCACCATCAGAACTAATCCGGACATCTTTTATAAATGAATGAATCTTTTTTATAAATCAATATTTTTTAGAATGAATCTTTTTTTATAAATCAATCTGCCTAAATGCATTAATCTTTCTATGCATTAATCTTTCTATGCATTGATGTTTTCTGGGATAATTCCCTGTGCAACAAGAAAGTCTTTTGAGGCAATCCCTGCAGTTATTACGGCTATAACCTCAACAACATCCTCAATGTCTAACCTTCCTAGATCAGCCGGCCTCATCTTAAACATGTTTTTTGCTAACATGCTATATCCTATACTAAGACCGCCGATTACAGCAGAGTGGTAAATAGTATTGATGATCTTTGCAGTGCTCATGTTTTTTATTAACTAAAAAAATAATTAAAATAATCATAATATGAAAGACTGTCTATGTGCTTTTTAATCAGATAATCTTTTGTTGCCAGAGCTAAAAATAAGGTTGTAACTAGTTTCGGCGAATCTTCTATCTTTCCCATGTTTGGCGGTTTTATTCTTAACAAACATTTTGCTAGGGTTGAGTAAAGTATAACGCCAACAATAGGCACTGCATAATTAACCAGCGTTAAACTCATGGTTTTATTTTTTTATTGCTTTTTAAAAAGGGCTTTAAAATGGATTGTGACGAGCTATTAAAGTGTGAGGAGGCAGCAGACCTCTGTCATAAAGAAAGATTATACTCGCTGGCTGCGTGCGGGAAAACCAGGCAGTATTTAGGCGTTGAACTAAGTATCGAACAGATTCAGCAATTGTCTACATCAGACGTTGAGAAGTATTACGCCAGGTACGAAGCACAGCTAGGATCAAAAATGGTTAGATCGGTGGGACAGACAATAATTAGTTTATATGCTAAGTTAGTAGGCAAGATAGCGCCGATTGATTCAGAAGAAGATTTAAAATATGACTTAACACAAGACCCGGTTTTAACCAAGTCCCTAGAATCTCTTGCATGTGACATGTATTATAGATTTGGGACGTTGCTATGCCCATTCATCATGGGATTAATTACTTTCAATCATATTAATTTTAATCATATTAATTTTAATCAGACTAAAAAAAATGAGCGAGCAGGAGAAGAATGTCCCACAGGCGAGTGTCCCACAAGTGAATTTACAGGCGAGTGTCCCACAAGTGAGTGTCCCACAAGTGAATCCACAACTGAGTGTCCCGCAAGTGAGTAGTGTTACTAAAGCTAAAAGTGCTGGCCGTGTTGAGGCCGGTCGTAAACTAGCTGAATGGAACAGACTGCAAAAAGCAAACCAAGCAGCAAAACAAAAATTGTTAGATAGTAATACAACATCTGCACCAACACCAGCACCGCCACCAACAACAACACAATCAAACTATAAGATGTATTATTATGTACTGGGAGGTATTGTTGTTGGTGGGGGGCTTTTAGTATACAAGCGCCTAAAGCCATACTTAGCAACAAAGTCACAAACCCCCACAAAAACAGTAAAAGAACCAGCTTCTGCAAAAAAAGTACAACCTCTTGCTGTAGACCCATTTTTAATAAATTAGTTTTTTAATGTGTTGTTAAGTACTGGTTAAGTACTGGTTAAGTACAAGCTAAGTACTGATTAAGTCAGTTATAACAAGTTAAGTGTAAGTAAAGCGCAAGTTAAGTGCAAGTTAAGTGCAAGTCATGTTAAGTACTAGTTAAGATCTTAAGTTAAGTACTAGTTAAGTACTAGTTAAGATCTTAAGTAAAGTACTAGTTAAGATCTTAAGTTAAGTACTAGTTAAGATCTTAAGTAAAGTACTAGTTAAGTACTAGTTAAGATCTTAAGTAAAGTACTAGTTAAGATCTTAAGTTAAGTACTAGTTAAGTTCTTAAGTAAAGTACTAGTTAAGTACCAGTAAAGTACAAGTAAAGCTCTACAATGACCTATAGCGTATGAAAACTCAGGATTAACGTAAGTTCGCTTGCTATTCTTAGAGACTAGTGACTTCTTATCAACAGCGGTTGTGTTTACTTGATGAAGAGTAGATCGCAGATTAACATTTGTGTGATGAAATACTTTGTTTTCAAAGAGGGCCTGCTTGTAGTTGCCGTGACTTATTTCTTTTTTGACAACTTCTTTACCTATGCCCTTAGCTTTCTTCATTTCAGAAGTCTGGGTAGCAATACTATACATCTTTGCCCGTAAGCCAACATATTCTTGTATAACCGTCCCATTAAGTTCATCCTTCATCTTTCCAATCACTTTCTTGTTCACGGTTGAATGTAAAGGCGAATCTTTTGGGTAGTCGCATGTGTCGTACCATCCGTCAGCTCCTTTAGCTACCTCCGCCTCTAAATCCTTATAGAAGTCTTCAGTTGGGATGTCCAGAATAAAACTATCAGTGTCTGTGTAAACGACATTTGATTCTGGGTACAGCGGCTTAAAGTAGTCGTATAGAAATTCAAGCATTAATAACTTTGACAGCTCTAGCACAGCAAACCCGATAAACACCGGCTTGTCCAACTTCACATTCTGTTTCTTCATCATAACGCCAACCAGGCTATCGCTAAATCGTCTAAAGTCTTGGTAGTTAGGTTTAGAGACCAGCTTAATTGCTTGTTTTTCTTTTGTAACTAATCTTACATCTTTACGGTTGTGTACGTTCTCCATCGTCTTGCCAAAACAGCTGTTGTTCATCAACTTAAAGAAGTCTTTTTCTGAAGCGTCGGTGGCCGCAGTCCTAAGATCGGTGTTCTTCATGATGTATGGTCTCATGAAAGGCTCTTGGTCGAAAGTAATTATTCGGTGAACAGCTCTTAGTTTTAATCCGTGTCTTAAGTAAAACTGTAACAGCCTGTAATGGCAAACGTACTTTCTCTTGTGTCGAAGATTAGGCACGAGTTTAGGCGGTTCTGTGGGACTCATCTTTAATCTTTCTGCCGCTAGAGGATAATCGTTATGAAGGTCATGCAACTCTGCAGGATAATCTAAGTCTACTTCTAAGATTAATCCTATTGGATTATCGGGTGTAAGCTGTGATAGCATACTCAACACGGCAGTAACCTCATGAGGCCCGTTTATCATTTTGAAGTTTCTTAATGGCAGTGCCTGGCTCATGGCCCACCCATACAGATTGTTGGCGTCTAAGTACATCAGATAGTTGGATGGTTTAGTTGGATCATAGTCGTCTAAATACTTGTTGTTGGCCCTGCGGTAAGGATGACAGGCCATGCTAATGCCTCCTCTCAGCCCGTCTTCAATCATCTGGATTGTGTCCAGATCCGAGATTAAGTCAATCTCAATGTTTGTAGACTTCAGGAATGCATCCCAAGAGAGGCCCGGGGCAGAGATTACTGTGATGAATCTAGACCGTAATGTTTCATGCAAGTGGATCTGTAATTTTCAAACACATCTGCCAATAAACACACGTCGGCCATCAAGTATTGGTCGTGATAATCGCCCATCGTTTTGCAGTGTAATTCTGCCCAGGCTTTCTGCGCGTATTCATAGTCGGCGTCAGATATGCCTCCACCTCTAAGACGGCTGTAAAAGTCTTCCTTTGCTGGCAGCGCCGGCTCGTCAAACCTGTCCCACGAGTCCATGTATTCATAAGGATAGACGCCTTTACGGACTAAAGATGAGTCGAAATATTTTTAGTGATTGGACAGTCTTGCAGAGATCCCGCCAATTTACTTAAACTCCCCATCAGATGCTGGGCAGAGTCATAGAAGCATAAACAGTCTACAGTAAAGGTCATGTACTTTTCTGATGATTGTGCAATGCAGCTAACCCTCTTACATTCAGAAGTTATTGCTTGCATGATAAAGTGAGAATCGTAGCCTCGTAAGTTATGAAAGAAGATTGGTAGTTTCCATTTTTCGGGGTTAGCCTTGAGTTGAAGACTGCAACTGTTATGCGCAGCCCCTCTGAATTTGCCAGTAATGTGATCGTGGTCTCTCACTGTTGGGTTTGCTTCCGCTGCTGTCGCGTCTTTACTATTAGGTGTTAGCTCTGAGCCGCATATCCAGCAGTGGGTGGCTGATTTATAACGTTCTTCATCTTCGGGGGTCATCTTAATGTCTGAAAGGTTCAGCTGATTAGAGAATTGATTGCGAAGGTGTCTCATCTGCTCCAAAAATCGACCAGCTGCGTCGGGGCCTCTGTAAATCTCCGGCACTGTGTGTCCGCCATCTGATCTAACAGCAACAAATGCATAAGAACAGATCTGATGACGGGATAATAGGGTTGTTTTTTGGTCTTGCTGAGGGCCGTCGTACTGTGGCAAGATCGCTTCAAAGTCAGCATAGACTACGTATGGCCTCATCTGCATTTTGTGTACATTCTTAAAACCAACCTTAGACCCCGGTTTGGGTGTAAGAAGTTTGATTTTACAGTCTACAAAACTTTTACAGTGTTTCTTATGTTCAGCAGCTGCCTCTATAGATGGGATCCTGACCAAACACCTTCTACAAAGCTCCTGTTTAAATTTGTCCTTTGTAGTATAAGCCAGAAGTCTACTCATTGTTCTAATTAATACATAATGGCTCTTGGAACCGTCTGTAAACAGAATCAGGTCTACATGATTCTCAAGTGATTTGCCTAAAGTAGGGGCCTCGGGAGAGATCCTTAGAGGGGCTAGATTGTCTACTGAATTCCATGTGTATACGCTTACGGTTATTGGTTTGTTTTGCTCTTCAAACTGGGCGATACTTTCTACGCTCACTGGAAAGTTTATGTTATCAAAGTTCAGACTATCTCAATACTGCCTATAATTGGAAACTCTGTTTGCATGATTTTTAACGTGATGTAAATGTGCCAAAATACACCACATGAAACACAAGTTATCCGAATTATGTATATTTAAGACTGCTCGTTTTAACTCTAACTCTCTTGGGAGAGGAAGGTAAGAATTGCCAGCTATAGGAGAGTATTTGGCTTGTCTTAGTCTGATTTCAAGGACTGTTCCTTCAGACCAGCCGGAGCCGCGCAATTTCGCTTCTTCGCTTGCATGGTTAAACTGTGTAAGCATGTAATCGGCCCAGTCAGAATTAAAGTCGTAATAACTCATTACTTCTTTCTGTCTAGTTGAAACCCAGACTAGTATACTATTATCATCGGGGGTTATATATTCAATCTGAATGGCCAGCAACACTTTTACTGGCGGGTTAAATTGAAGAGACTCTGGGATTTTAGAAATAGCATGTGTTACGCTTTCCTGAACGTTTGTGGGGTTAATGATGTCCATGGCTAGTTCACTGAACATATTGCCCACTGGTTTGGCATTCAACGCCTTTGTGGCCGTCATTTTTTAAGGCCAATATATAGGTAATACAAAAAAAATAAATACTAAAATTTAGCTAATATTTACTAATTTGAGGTAATACAAAAATAATAAATACTAAATTTAGTTAAATTGAATAGCTGCTCCTTCAGAGTTAGTAAAAATAGACAATTCAACGTCATCAGGAGCCATAATATTAACTAAAATTGCAATACACTTTATAACTGGGTTGGGCCAAGAATCTGGCATTTTACTGATTACGTTAGTTACACTTTCACGAATATCGGTGTGCTCAAAAAGATCCGCAATTAATTCGTCAAACTTGTTTCTTAACTCTTCTTCATTAGCCTCCCGCTCCATCATTAACTCTAAGGCGCAGCATATATTTTTAAGCTCTGTAACTACTTTGGTCGTCATTTTTTAAGGCCAATATATAGGTAATACAATAATTAAATCGGGCTCGTTTTTGGGTTTAGTTGATCGTTTGCGAGGTTCCGCTTTGCAATGTTCTTTCTGATTGCCTCAGCGTCTACCTGTTGTGAAGTAAAAGTCTTTCTCCATTTCTTTTGAAGGTCGATCTTTTGGCGTCTGTAATTATCGCCGTCAGCCATGGCTCGTTTAAATTCTTCGTCTGTTACTTTTCCATCCAGTAATGTATTGCTTATAATCAGCCTTAATGAATGAAGTTTTGCTGTTGCTAGAGCTACAATGGCGGTGTGCTTTTGTAATTTGGGTGTTAGCTTCTTTAAAACAGCACTTACAATCGTGGACATGGCAACTAAACCCAAACCAACACTCCCAAAAGCTATGGATATCGGCGTCCCAACTCCAGTAGCTAAAAGAGCGACACTAGACCCGGTGCTTAAGCTGGCTACAACTGATGAGCCGGTGATTATATAAGAAAGGACATTTAAGGCTTTAGCATATTTCTTTCTAGTAACCCTATACTTGTTCAAATCACTTTCTATTTCCTCTTCAAGCTTAGTCATGTGCTTTAATCTAAACTGCTGGCCGTCTTCCATTTTAAACAAGATTATTTTTTTAATCCTGTACATATCTTCTTATTAACCCTTCTGGCAGCACTTCATCAACAGAGTAAAACGCAATAAAATCAACATACTTAATGAAAATAAAATCGAGTACTGTTAGTTTGTCTTTGTCAACCATCACAGTAACTTTGTCAGAAGATACAGAAGTGTTTATTTCATCCCCGTTTTTAGTAATAACAATAACAAGCCTAAGAGGCCCATCCAAGTTTTCAGACTTTATTTGTACGCCTCTGATTAACGTGTGCTCTGGCAAACTAGGATCAGACTCCCTTGGAGTAATAAATAAGCGAAAAAGCATCGTCATTTTTCTAGGCAGTGATTCTAGTTTTGGGTTAAATTCTAAGCCGACGGTGTCGCCCCCCACTTCAGCTAAGGACTTCTTTCTCCGCAGCATATATACAGAGCCCTGCCTAGTTATTTCAATCTGCTTTTTCTGTTGTGTTCCTGGGACTAGGCTAGCAAGAAGGCGTCCTTCATTCAAAGCTTTTCTAAAATTGTATTTCTTATCAAAGTGTACATAGGGGCTTCGTAGTTCAAACTTTAAATTCCAGTTAATGTCAGGAAGCAACGCCCAGGCATTCTCTCGTTTATGAAGTTTGTATTCGTGTTTGCCGAAATCGTTTGCCCTTAGATTTCTTATCTCTTCCAGGGTAGGATATTGCTGCCGCTTTTTATCTTCAATTTCTGTTCGTTTGTAAACACCATCGTCGGTGTACTCAAATCCATAAACATTTCCTGCCACTCCTATTAGATCAAAGTCAGTTGTATCTGCTAGATCTTTTAGCTCTACTGCAGCGCATTTAGGAGCTAACTCTGCTTTTGATTCTGGCCCTCGAGACATTTTTTAATATAAACAATTTATTAAACAATCTATAATAAGCAATCTGTAATGTGCAATCTATAATAAACAATCTATAATAAGCAATCTATAATAAACAATCTGTAATAAACAATCTATAATAAGCAAACGTATTGAACTGGCGGGTCAGTCCGTAAGCATAGTTTAGCGTGCTTAGATTTTTCTAGCTGCTCTTTTATTTTTTTTAGTTCATCCTTGTCCCTGATTATATAGTTTTCACTTAAACATTCTTCAAAACTATCCCTGTCCTTAGTATAGAATAAGATGACTGATTTTAACTGCGATCTAAAGTCTTTTAAGACGGCATTGTATTTCTGAGTTAAGAGCCAAACAGAAACTAATGCGTGTCTTCCGCTAAAGGCCAGCTTAGACAGAGTCCTTCTTTTTTTAACAATGTCTTGTTCGGCTGAACAGTCATCAATAATAAACAGCGTTTCAGTTCCCTCAAATAGCCTATAGTAATGTTCTAAACAGTCGCTTAGCTTGTCAGTAGGATCAACTAAAAATATATTCTCGTCTGTCCAAACAAACTGCCTTTCTTTGTAAGACTTGTTGTGCTTAATGGTTGTGCAGAATATAACAATGTACTCGTAATGAAATCTGTAGACTGTTTGTAACAAATCAAGCACGAAGACAGTTTTCCCACACCCAGTAATCCCACAAATAAGCGAACAGTGCGGGCCTTTGGGCAAAAAGTTCAAACTATCCATCTGTTTTAATAGGCTATTTCTTTCAGTCTATTTTCTTCAATGTTCAGCTGGGCGTCATAAACCACAAAAACGTGCATTTGTATCTGACCATTCTCCTCCTCTTCCTTATTAATCTGTATGAGTATGCCATCTGACCCTACCCTTCTTCCACTCCCGTGCAGTCTGTTGTCATACGTGGATCTAAAATCCAGCCATAGTCCATATTTGTCTGTTAGATAATCTTCGAGTCTTACATCGTGAAGGTGAAGTTTTTTACACACATGATCGGCTATGGGACTTGTCTGTCTGCCTCCGGCGAATAACTTTCTTATTTCATCAAAGTGTTGGTCAGGTAAAAGTCCGGCCGAATACAACTGAAAAGGCTTGCCATCTACTGTGCAAGACAGTTGCTCAATTTTTGGGTTGTAAAACGCCTCAGATTCCCTCTTAAAAGGAGCTGAGGGTTTAGTAAATAGCAAGAGAACCCCCTTTAGGGACCTTAAAGAATTGCTTATAGCTATTTCCCAGACGGTGTCTTGCTTGTTTTTAATCGCTAGACTGTGGTGTAAAACTCTTTCAAAGTAAACAACCGCCCTACTTTTATACTGATTTAAGATTATTCTAGCTAGTTCGGGGTTAGTAACAACGTCAAAATTAAGAGAGATGTTACTGACAGTGTATCTGGCTAAGGGATCATCTGATAGAATAACAGACCCGCTGTCATTGAATGTCAGTTCGTAAGTAAGTTTGTCTCTTAGTGCGCCTTGGTAATATGGCTGATGGGTTTTTAACAGTTCAAAATCTAGAGGGATGCAAAATCTGTTCTTAAATGCTCGCGCTATTGCCTGGTCTCCCTCGTCTTCCTTTGCATCTGCAGCATTAAGCCTGTGCTTAAGGCCGTTTGGGCTCTGGATCCCCTGAAAGATTTGTCTTTCCTTTCTGTTCTAGGCAGCCACAGATCAGAATAGAGATTAAAAATGTCTGCGCTACTCAGTGAGAAGACTTCTCTACCTTCCAGTTTAATTACCATATTTTTAATGATGGCCCTGCCCAGGTTAGCAACGACAGTAGCATTAGGATCCGCCGACTCAATATCTATTTTGAATGACAGCCTGGCAGTGCCTGGCATTATAACATCGTCAGGCCCCAGGTCACTAAATCTTACTGTTAATATTTCATTGGGCTCAATTGTTGATGGATTATTTACAACTCGCACAGTCTGTCTTATGCCTTTTATGCCGTGGGGTTCCTTCGCTTTTCTGAATGGATCAAGGTCGCAGCCGTATGGGTTCATTTTTTATAAAACAAAAAATAATAAATATATAAATATGGCTGATGAAGATTTTGACGCGATTAGTCCTATTGAAGAAGAAGATGATGAAACAGAATCGGGCCCTTCATTGCAAGATGAACTTGAAGAAGCACGTTCTTCAACCCCTTCATTAGAAGAAACACCCCCTGGAGTTATTACAGCTCGTGCAGAACTATTAACAAATAAAATTAACTCATTCTATAGAAGCATAGGACTAGAGCTGCCAGAAGGCCACAGTGCTTTTGATTTTAAGATGGATAAAAATAATCATCTGTATGTAAGGACTAGTAAAGGCCTTGTACGACTTACTACAAAACCAGACCCGGCCAAGTTTTTAAGCAAGAGCACAATTCTTAGAAATCTCCCTGTTGCCGACCGAAGGCGATTAGCCCTTATTAAAGATTTAAGGCCTGAGGCTGTTAGTGCTTTACAGAACTTGGGGCAAAGGCTGCCAACACGATCTGAAATAGAAATGATCTCTATTCAAGAATTAAGTCAAAGAACAGATGAGGCAATAGCAGAAATTGAGACGAGTTTTAATGAGGAGACGCAGTTAAAAACAATTGTCGGTTCGCCTAGTCAAAGAGAACGTGAGCTGAGTCCTGAAGAAGAAGCAGCTTTACAAACAATTGATGATCCTCCATTGTCTGAGAGCGTACACAGGAATCTTAAAGCCGCTATACGTGAACTCAGGGGTCTTGATGATGCTCTGCGGAGAATAAATGGCGAGCTAAAAAACAAAATTGTCAAAACTTGGCGAGCTAGAGAGAGAGATAAGAGAAGAAAAAAATAAACTGGCTGATGCAGATGATAACAATTTAGGGTTAGAAGTAAAGGCTAGAATGCAGGCGAAAATACAGAATTTAATGGAACTAAAGGCAGACAGGTTAGAAACGCTGTCTACTAACAGAGAACAAATAGTATTACAAACAAACAGAATCAAAGAAACTATACACAGACTCCTTCATGAAAATACTACGTTAGCAGAAAGAATAAGGACTCTGTTCAGAGAGCAGGGGATTACAATAGTTAGTATATTAACAGCCGTTGGGTTTGCTATCTCTACACTGGTTTATGCATTAACTGGCAGTGCGCCAACAGGGCCAGTAGCGCCTCCAACGCCTCAGCCCGGTAAAAGCTGGATTAGAAAACAATTGCGCCATCTAGCAAACTTATTAAAGAAGTTAGCTGTCAAAGCG
>JAMYXO010002659.1:0-2500 GCA_033310375.1 Conus canariensis | reverse complement strand
GTAAGCATATTCTGTACAATTCTTAAGTGCTGTCCGCATTTTTGTGACTGATATCCCTTGCATCCTTAAATGGATCCTCAGGAATAGGATCAATGATTTTGCCCTACATTTAAACTATTCACTTAATGATTGTTGTTTTACTGCAACGTACATCCAATCACACACTTTCTTTTTGTTTTCCTTTTTTGTTCCATTTGCTGGCTGCTTTGGGTTGCTGTTGGTTTCCGTTTTTTGAAGCCTTGGTGGTGAGAATACCACAGAATTGCAGACTGTGGTACATTTCTATTCGATACCAAGAGAGCACAGACACAATCCGCCGTGCCTCATTGACGAGTCCGATTCAGCAGACGAAAAGCCTTGGAGCAGGCGATATGCATGGTTCTGTCTTCAAGATGGGTTATGAAGGTCCCCATATGCTGCTGGTGAAAAATTATACATTCATAATAAATACATTTCCTTCGGTTTTCACTTTATTTTTTCCTTCCCCTGATCACTTTGATGTTGACTTCTGTTGATCTTCACTGCATCCCTAAATGGATCCTCAAGCACAGGATTAAAGATTATCCCTTAATTTATTCCGTTTACTTCATAATTGCATTTTTCAGCGACTTGTTTCCTTAGCACACTCTCTTTTCGTTTTCCCTCTCTACCCTTCGCTGGCTGCTTTGAGGTGCCGCTGGATTCCGTTTTTGAAGCCTTGGTGGTGAGAACACCACAGAATTGTAGACAATGGCACATCTCTATTTGATGGCAAGGGAGCACAGACGCTATCAGCCGTGGCTCCCTGACGTGTGCGTTTCAGCGGACCAAAGCCTTGAAGCAGGCGATCTGAAAGGCCTCGTAGCAGACGAAATGAATGTTTCCGTCTTCAAGATGAGTAACAACGATGGTCTCCATATGCTGCTAGTGAAGGGTTTGATGTTCATGATATATATTTCGCAGATTTTCTGTTCTCTTTTTTCCTTCTTCTCCCGTCAACCCCCACCTTTTTTTTTTTAATCTTTGCCAAGTCATTAATATAATCATAAAGAAATTGCTAGCATGCACTTGCTCCCCCCCCCCCCCCCAACCCCCAACTGAATTGTTCAGTATCTGATTGCTTTGTCAATTGAAGGGAGATGGCATCTATTAGGAGATCCAAGTAAAGGCAGTTCTGTACAATTCCTAGCTGCTGTTAACACATACTGATTGACAATGCTTGGGACATTAAACAGTGAAGTTGACCACTTTGACTGTTGACACCTATTGATCTCCCTTGCATCCTGAAATGGATCCTCAAGCATAGAATCAAAGATTATCCCTTACATCCATACTTTTTGCTATATGATTGTGGTTTTTCAGCAGCTTATTTCCTAGCACACCTTTCTTTTCGTTTTCCCTCTCGGCCCTTCGCTGGCTGCTTTGGAGTGCTGTTGGATTCTGTGCTTGAAGCCTTGGTGGTGATAATGCCACAGAATTGTAGACTGTGCTATATCTCTATTTGATGCCAAGGGCACAAACACAATGCGCTGTGCCTCCCTGACGAGTCCAATTCAGTCGACAAAAGCCCTCAAACGGGTGATACGAATGATTCTGTCTTCAGGCAATATAACACCATCATATGACAATTGTCTCTAACACTCAAATGGCCACTCTCCCTTAATACTAAAATATTACTTTGAACCATTTTTTTTATCTGAAGAGATTATAACACCGTCAGCCAACATGAGAATAAATAATTCAAATGCAATAAAGGGAAAATCTAGTACAATGGTTTACATTGTTGATAACTACAGCAACTAAAATCGTTAAGGCAAAGAGTGAACAGAACAAAAACGGAGCTGTAAGCATCTCCTTGTCTTAATCCTGATGAGTTAGCAATGTAATCAAATATCGTGAAACTGTATCGCATGACGTGTTGTCATAGAGTCCTAACAATATAGTGTCAGATGAACGTGTCATCAAATGGTACTTCCTGGTTCAGTGTGGCCATGCAGTCCTTACTAGTTGTCGCATGTGTAAGAGTTTTGCCTGAATAATATTTGTGTATTTCTAAATTCATCGACATTCTCGTGGGTTTTTTTCTGTAATAATTTGCATTCGTCAAAAAAATACACAAAAAATACATTGTTTTCCGAAAACGATTTTTTTGCATTCTCGGTAAATACAATTTTAGGTCATCGTTGTGTGTTATTCGGTTTGCTTGTATGCACATCTCTTTCATTCTAGTATTCTTATTTTCAATGATCATTTCATATGCTAATCATACCTCAATTGTACAATCTTCAAAATCAAACATTTGGTCATAACACGCACAGAACCACCACCACCTTTTTAAAAACAATTCAGCACGAGCGATGTGTTAATTTTGATTTAATTCTGCATTGTGTCATTTTTTTAAATTATTATTACTTTTATCCTTGAAAAATAAGATTCTACAACAGACAGCAAAAACTTTTATTCTCTAATTTTGGGCTAATCTAGCAGGTTTCACATGGTTAGTGTAGATTTGTTAAACTAC
>JAMYXO010002658.1:12500-17500 GCA_033310375.1 Conus canariensis | reverse complement strand
TATCTAAGCAGGGTGCAAATTACTTTCAGTCGTTTGTTGTGCAGAAGCGTAACATATGTATCCAAAGGAAATGAAAACACGAAAACGATTTGATTTAGGGCAAAATATATTTTCTTTGGGAAAGAGGAATTTGCTGCTCGTGACGCTTTGTTAATCGTATGCGAATGCACTTAATCACTTAGTGGCATTTAAACAACTGTTCAGAACAAGTACCGAAGGACAGTAATTTCTGGTACGTTGTCCTTACTCTACGCCCTAAAAAATCTCTATCTCCCTCCTCTCTCTCTCTCTCGCTCTCTCTCTCTCTCTCTCTCTCTCTCTCTCTCTCTCTCTCTCTCTCTCTTCTTCTTCTTCTTCTTCTTCTTCTTCTCTCTCTCTCTCTGTCAAAGACGTACATCTTTCACACACACACACACACACACACACACACACACACACACACACATATATATATATATATATATATATAAGCGCGTGTACGCGCGCATGCTCTCGCGCATGTGCTTGGTCACAGATTCAAACAGAGAGAGAGAGAGACAGACAGACAGACAGACAGACAGACAGACAGACAGACAGACAGACGGACAGACAGAGATCTATGGAAAAGTTTGTACAGCAGTGTTAAAGCAAAGTTACATAGCCATTTTTCCCCAGTGATTCTATCACATGTAAAACAGGCATTATACAGAGCTGTTGTTGTGGTCCCGTCCACTCTGAATTTCCATACTGAACTAGTTTAAGACGAAGTTCAAAATGGGGAACCTTGTACAAAACTTACCCCTGACTTTTTACTGATTTATTTATTTTGTTATCAGCGAATAATATTGGAGTTCAATTTCAGTGGAATTCACGCAGCTCTGGGAACACACACACACACACACACACACACACACACACACACACACACACACACACACACACACACGGGTACGTAGGCACGTAACATTGGCAATCGTTTCTTATCAAAGCACGGGTTGTGTTGACAGAATCGTTGAGTGTGCGGGCAAAAAACTCGGATCACTATCTTTGCTGGTAAGATTGTAGCTCAGGACTAGGTACCAGTAAAAACCCCAATCTCAGTCTGTCCCGGTACACACGGCAATCAGCCCTTCGACTGTTACGATCCACGATCCAACTGGATCACAGTTTCCCTTAATTGCGGTGTGTACACTAGGACCGCGATCCCCTCTGGTAAAATTAAGTTTTCTACCGCTAAAAAGTCCCAAATCCGTCTGTCCCAGTAGGGATTGTAGTTCGTTTTTTTAAAAACGTTTTTTCTCTTACACAAGCACGAATACGCGTGCGCGCGCATGCTCACTCGCACACATACACACATACATCCATACATACACACGTACATACATACATGCACATTCACGCACGCACACACACACACACACACACACACATACGCACACACGCACACACACACACACACACACACACATACGCACACATGCACTCACACACACACACACACACACACACACACACACACACACACACACACATACACACACACATACACACACACACGCGCGCGCGCGCGCACACACACACACAGATATATAATGACGAATAATAAGTCGTCACACCGCTCACAGTGTTTTTTGTTGTTATTTTTGTTTGTTTCTTTCTTTTTGTCAAGCTTTCGCCTGTCAAAAGGCTTCCTTAGGAATCATGTGCAATCAAATAGCTCCGTTACCATTTCAACACACACACACACACACACACACACACACACACACACACACACACACACACACACACGGATGCACGCACGCACGCACGCACACACACACACACTCACTCTCTCTCTCTCTCTCTCTCTCTCTCTCTCACACACACACACACACACACATACACACACACACTCACTCTCTCTCTCTCTCTCTCTCTCTCTCTCTCACACACACACACACACACACACACACAACCACGCCCCCCCCCACACACACATATATATATATATATATATATATATATATATATATATATATATATATATATATATACGAGGGCCACCCCATAAGTTCTCGGATGGGAAAAGATGGAAGTACACTGGCATTTCTTACCTAGCCCATCTTTTCAAAGTATCCTCCATCAGCGTGTATGCACTTTTCCATCCTTCTAAACCACGAATCCATCACCCCAGCCCACTCCGACTTAGGTATACCAGAAATCAAGCCCTCGGCAAACGCTCGGGCATCTTCAGGGCTCTCAAACGGCTTTCCTTTCAGTTGTTTTTTCAAACGAGGGAACAAAAAGAAGTCACAAGGGGCTAGGTCAGGAGACTACGGAGGATGAGTGACGAGCTGCACGCTGTTCTCTTGCAAGAAGTCTAAAGTTGCAGTTGCCGTGTGGGCGCTGGCGTTGTCGTGGTGGAGGAGTAGGTGGCGGATACCGGTCCGTGGTCGCTGTGCACTCCAAGCCTCGAACACTTGTGGCAGGTAGGTGTTGATGTACCATTCAGCGTTCACTGTCTTTCTTTCCAGAAGCGGCACAGTAGTCACATGGCCGGATCTTGCGAAGAAAACTGCAATCATTTGATTAGTGCAGCTTCTTGATCTCTTAAATTTCACAGGTGGGGTTTCCCCTGGAAACAGCCAAACTGACGACTGCTGCTTTGTTTCGGGGTCATACTGGTAAACATAGGTTTCGTCACCTGTGACGATATTGGAGACCCTATCTGATCTACCTCCGTCAAATGTTTGCAGCATAAACTGGCACCATTCAACCCTAGCCCTCATCTGCTCCCCAAGCAGCTGGTGGGGCACCCAACGGGCGCAACGCTTCCGTACAGAGAGATTTTGCCGAAGAATGCGGTCTAAGCTTCCTGATGAAAGGTTTAGAGTATCCTTGAGTTCATCCTCCGTGATTCGAGGATTTTCTGTAATCATGGCCTTCACTGTGCTCACGTTCCCATCGGTAGTAACTGAAACTGGACGTCCACAACGGTCACGATCTTCCAACGACATTGTACCAAACTGAAATTCTTTGAACCACCTATGGACTGTGGATAATGATGGAGCCTTGTCGCTAAAACAGTTTGTCAAACTTATAAAACTTTCTTTGAAAGACTTCCTTTGAAGATAGTCATAATAAATCATGGCACGAAAATCTCTCCAAGACAGGCTCTCATTACACTTTGAAAACCGTCCCCCTTGCCATCCATTTTGCTGTCTAGAACAAAGTTGGCTCTGACGATTTTTATCATTTTTTGTGTCATAGCTATTATGACATCGCTTGTGATGATGATATAAAAATTGAAATTATGACGTCAGTGGTTTCTGCGCATCCGAGAACTTATGGGGTGGCCCTCGTATACACACACACACACACACACACACACACACACACACACGAGCTATAAATGGAGAGGGGAAAACACAGACTGAGTGAGAGAGAGAGAGAGAGAGAGAGAGAGAGAGAGAGAGAGAGAGACAGACAGACAGACAGACAGACAGACAGACAGACAGAGAGAAAGGAAGAGAGAAAGAGATATAAGGAGAGATGGGGTAGGGAGAACGTGAGGAGGAGGGGTAAAAAAGAATAAGGAATAAAGGAGAAAGGGGGGTTGGGGGGTAAAAAGGTGAGACAGAGAGAGAGAGAGAGAGAGAGAGAGAGAGAGAGAGAGAGAGAGAGTGAGAGAGAGAGAGAGAGAGTAGCAGAGACGGAATCATCAGTGGAAACAGAGACAGGTAACATAGGGGAGGGGGGGGGGAGGGGGCATAAAGGGGGAGATGAAAAGAAATGACAAAAGAAACAAACTGCAGCGTTACTGGAACACGACAAAAAAGCAGAAGAGCACACAAAACAAAGTGTGAAGTAACGCAGTTTTAATGCACGACACAAAACAGGACAAGAAATTTTCGGCAATATGCCTTCCTCAGCGACAAAAAAAAATACAGACATAAACATGCACAATACTCCCCTTGTGAAGCCAAAGTGGTGAATGAAGTAGACAGAGGGACAGTGGGAGAGAGGGTGAGTAGAGTTCGAGGAATAGGGCACGAGGAAAGAGGGTAGAGTAAAGTGAGGAGGAGGAAAAGGAGAGAGAGAGAGAGAGAGAGAGAGAGAGAGAGAGAGAGAGAGAGAGAGAGAGAGGGGGAGACAGAGAGAGAATGGAAGTAGAGGAAGAGTGGAGAATGAGAGAGAAAAGAGGAGGGGAAGGAGAGTGAGTGGAGGGGGAGGGTGTGATGGTATGTAGTGGGTGTGTTGCATATGAATGAAATGAACAAGAGAAAACACAATAAATAAAATACAATATGCTCAAAAAAGCATTTTAAATGACAAGGGGAGGTGGGGGGGGGGGGGACAGAGAGAAGCGGGTCAGCCGCCTAAAGCACCCGACCCAAGTCTGACCCAAGGGTAGGTTGCCCTACCCAAGCACCAAGGGGTGAGAGGGAAAACGGGAGAACCCCGAGAAAAAACCCCACTAGCCAGACGCAGCTAAGAGCTGCAGCCTCCCCCCCCCCCCCCCACCCCCACAAACACACACACACACACACAAAAGCACTTGCCCGCGGGCACAACCCCACACACACACACACACACACACACACACACACACACACACACCACACACACACCACACAAAACCACACACACACATACATACAAGTGCGCACGCGCGCATGAACAACCACGCACGCACACATACACACGCCAATAAGCACACACACATAACCACACATATACCTTAAAAAAAAATTTAAAAAAAGGATGGGGCGGTGGGTGGGTGGGTGGGTGGGGGTTACAATGGGGAATAAATGGGTAAATGTACAAACAAGGCATACATTAAGACATTTGGGTATAGCACAGGGAGGTTGGTGGTGCTATGGTGGCGCAACAGAAAAAAAGGCAAAAATAAGAGCATTAAAGCAAAAGATAGATATGAGGTCATGATGAGAGGCGCTAACAACACTCCCAATGACCACAAAAAAAACCAACTCTATACACACACACACACACACACACACACACACACACACACACAC
>JAMYXO010002658.1:2500-5000 GCA_033310375.1 Conus canariensis | reverse complement strand
CTACATGATATCTGTGTGAGAACTGGTATTACAGAGTTCTCATTGAGGGAATGCATTAAATGATATCTGTGTGATAACTGGTATTACAGAGTTCTCATTGAGGGAATGCACTACATGATATCTGTGTGAGAACTGGTATTACAGAGTTCTCATTGAGGGAATGCACTACATGATATCTGTGTGAGAACTGGTATTACAGAGTTCTCATTGAGGGAATGCACTACATGATATCTGTGTGAGAACTGGTATTACAGAGTTCTCATTGAGGGAATGCACTACATGATATCTGTGTGAGAACTGGTATTACAGAGTTCTCATTGAGGGAATGCACTGCATGATATCTGTGTGATAACTGGCATTACAGAGTTCTCATTGAGGGAATGCACTGCATGATATCTGTGTGATAACTGGTATTACAGAGTTCTCATTGAGGGAATGCACTGCATGATATCTGTGTGAGAACTGGTATTACAGAGTTCTCATTGAGGGAATGCGTTAAATGATATCTGTGTGAGAACTGGTATTACAGAGTTCTCATTGAGGGAATGCACTACATGATATCTGTGTGAGAACTGGTATTACAGAGTTCTCATTGAGGGAATGCACTACATGATATCTGTGTGAGAACTGGTATTACAGAGTTCTCATTGAGGGAATGCACTACATGATATCTGTGTGAGAACTGGTATTACAGAGTTCTCATTGAGGGAATGCACTACATGATATCTGTGTGAGAACTGGTATTACAGAGTTCTCATTGAGGGAATGCACTAAATGATATCTGTGTGATAACTGGTATTACAGAGTTCTCATTGAGGGATGCACTACATGATATCTGTGTGAGAACTGGTATTACAGAGTTCTCATTGAGGGAATGCACTGCATGATATCTGTGTGATAACTGGTATTACAGAGTTCTCATTGAGGGAATGCACTAAATGATATCTGTGTGATAACTGGTATTACAGAGTTCTCATTTAGGGAATGCATTAAATGATATCTGAGGATCTGTAGTTTTGGGGTCAATACCTGAGTCTTTAATATATCAGATCGCGCGCGCGCGCCTCTGTCTGTCTGTCTGTCTGTCTATTTGTCTGTCTGTCTCTCTGTCTGTCTGTCTGTCTGTCACCCTGTCTGTCTGCCTGTCTGCCTGCCTGTCTCTCTCTCTCTCTCTCTCTCTCTCTCTCTCTCTCTCTCTCTCTATCTCTCTCTCTCTCTTTCCAGTTTTTGGATGGTTGAGCCGTTCTGAGTTATTTGGATTGCCGATTTTTCCCCAGATGTAAGGATCCATGTTCCAAATGTGTCTTGTAGTGTTGATCTGGATTTGTTTGTAAATATTTGGAGGCATTTTCTTCATTCATAAGCTTGGGACTGTTGTCTCACATCAATAAGGTTTGTTTTTTTTTATACTCTATATTCGTTATACTTCTTCTTCGCTTTGACATTGATTGTGGTTATACCCTCCCCCTTGTCACAAGACCTTTTGGCCAAGACAATACACTTTCAAACTGTCAAAAATTCTCTCTCTCTCTCTCTCTCTCTCTCTCTCTCTCTCTCTCTCTCTCCATGTGTGTGTTGTCTGTGCGCGCGTGCGTGCGTGCGTGCGCGCGCGCTCGCGCGTGTGTGTATGTGTCCGTGCGTGCATATGTGTGTGTATGCGTACGTGCGTATGTGCGCGCGCGTGAGTGTGTGTGTGTGTGTGTGTGTGTGTGTGTGTGTGTGTGTGTGTGTGTGTGTGAAACACACACACACACACACACACACACACACACACACACACACACACACACACATACACACACACACGCACACGAGCGCGCGCGCACGCACGCACACGCATACACACACATACATCTGCTATTTCATTCCAATAAATACCACAGTGTGAAGGGACCCAGCCGAAGACTATATTTACTCCTGTGGAAATAATGTAATTAATTAAATGCTTTATTTCAAAGATTACATCCTTCCTTGTTTTAACATCCCAAACTTTCAAACTATCTAACACTGCCTTAGAATCAACACAAAATAAAATGTTACAGAAAGAATGATTACTATCACAAATAAAGAGTAATGCCATAAGAATAGCATACAATTCTGCTGTAAAAATAGAAAATCCTTTTCCAAGGCTGTATGCTTTTTGAACTTTTAAAGCCGGAATAACAAAACCTGAACCTGCACTTAACTGGCAAACGGAACCATCCGTAAAAATTTTTAAGTGATTAGAGTATTTGTTTTCTAAGTTTTCTCTCACTTTATAAGTTAAAATGTTAATGTTATCATTTTTCCGGACATTAGTGTAATCTACATCAAAGATAGCTTGTCTATGTTCCCATGGAGGCACCGGGGGAACAACAGGAGCAGGTGAGAGTGAAGTGACATCAATATTGCATTTTTCAAAAGAATCTTTCGTGTAATTTCGAACGGGACAAAGATAACCTAGTTGTGTGAGCTCTTTTGGGATATTCAACATTTGAATCCATCAACACTTCGTTTTCGA
>JAMYXO010002657.1:0-22878 GCA_033310375.1 Conus canariensis | reverse complement strand
TGCCTCCCACTCCTGCAAGTACAGCAAAACTTTTTATACTAAAACCCTGAATTCCCCCATAAGTGTACCTCCCCCCTCCTGCAAGTACAGCAAAAAATTTTTTTCTACTGAACACACTGAATTACCCATACGTTTTTCCTCCCTACTGCCTTTTTTCCCCCATGTAAAAACTCCTAAATGCATAAATATTAAAGAAAAAAAAAAAAAATTTGTCCAGCAAAAAACGGTAAATTTGGGGAAAAAATCTTTGCCTGCCAAGTCTCTGCTACTGGGGGAGCTTAAGTTTTACCAACGGATATGATTTGCTTTTTCAGTTTCATTAAAATCAAGGTGCAAAAAAATTGAGTTATCAAACCTTGGTGAAAGCCCTGCGCCCTCTTGTCTTTCAATTGTGGTGGGAACCCAAATCTCTCCCGGCACCTTGAAAAAAACAGGCTGCTGCGCAAAATGTTTGGCACGGTACCTTTCAAGGATCTGAATGTAACACAGAAAGCCTCACTACCAACAGCTTTGCTTTTGGGGGGGAGTGTGGTCCCATGGGGGTCCAATTTCAAAAGTCGTCTTTCCTCATCTGAGGAGGGGTGGACGCCGGGTCAGGCTGTTTCTGCCCCTTTTGACGGGGCGCTGTCCGAATCTAAATCATTTCCCCCCCGGCTTTGTAGGGGGGGGAAGGTTCATCTGGAAGAAGGATGAATGTTTTGGGCTGTATAATGGCTAGCACAGCAAAGAAATTGGGTGGGTATGACTTGAAAATCATTTTTTTTCAAAATTTTTTTTGCATAGTTTTTTTGAAAAAAATTTTTTTAAAAAAAACAAACAAAAACAAGGCCCTGTAAAAGCTACAAAGAAACGGATGATATCTTGTATGAAAAAAAAAAAGCAAGTTTTATCAATGCTCTGATCACAAAAAGAAAGGGGAAATTTTCCATTAAAAAGGAAAAAAAGCTTTTTTTTTTTTTCCCAAAGGGGCAAAAAATTCTTGTATCAAGAAAATCTGTAAGACTATTTAAAAAAAAAAAAACTGTTTTAAACCTTTGAAAAATGGTGATGGCTCTCTCCGTTTTCCCCAACATGTTGTTGAGGGGCGTTAAAAAGATAATGGGATTTTTTTTTTTTGTTGTTCCCAAAAGAAAAAATTCTGTTTGTAAAAAAAATCTGCAAAAAAGACCGTCTAAAAAAAAAAGGTAAAAATGTTCTAAACCTTTCCCTGGTGATGACCTCTCTGTGTTCCACTCACTTTTTCCTTGGGGGGCCTCTGCCAAACCCAGGGCTAACCGTAGGGGGCTATCCCCGTGTTGGGGTTGCCCCGTGGCTGCGGAAAATGACCTGCCGACGTAGAGCTGCTGGTATGCGACCAAAGGGCGTCCCTTTTATTGGGGGGTTAGGCCCTGTACTTTGCTGGACTGGGGGGTGGGGATGTGGTGGAGATCCCAAAATTTTATGGCGGCCCTTCCCTCTGCCGACGATGCCGGTCATTGCGTAGCCAAGGGCGGAACGCGGGAACTTTGGGAAAAAAAAATTTTGGGTAGACGTGGCCTTAGCCCAGTTTCATTGAAAAACGGGGGCGAATTCAGCAAAAAAAAAATTTCCAAATGTCAATAACCCGAGGGTTTTACAGGTTGGGGAAATTTTATTCAAATATGTGAAAACTGAAGGTCATTTAATTGTGAACTCTAGGGAAAAATTATTTTTTTTTCTACAAAAGTAAACGGGACGGGTTTGCCAGTTGAAGTACCTTGTTAAAATATGCACCTTTAACAAGTTTTCCTTTTTTGTGTCTGTCCTTGTGGGAAAAAATTTTTATTGTTTGGTAAGCAATAAACGCAAAACGTTTAACCTTTGTGGAAAAATTAACAGCAGGGAATTAATCTAAGTTTGCTTTTTCTCAATTACAAAGGTTGAAGAAGGTCTCAGCGTGTATTCATTCCAAATGTAGTATTCAAAATGTTGATATTGACTTCTAAAAGTAATAATCAACAATTTTTTTCAAACTGTGAAAATATTGTAAATCTGTGTCTTCTTCTTCCTCGTTCGCCACCCCGTTAGATAAAGGGGCCCGGGTGTCCTCGTTGGGCTGCCGCCGTCGCAGCCCCTCCAGGGTCCCTTTTACAGCTTGGCCCACTGCTGTCGGTTTTTGGCCCAGTACTTTTCCTGGATGGGGGCTACGTGTACGACTTGAAGGAGGGGGGTCGTTGTCATTGGTCCCTCATACAAGGGCACTTCCACTCTGTCCAATGCCAAATTTTTTGTGTGATGTGGGGGAGCAGGCATTGTGTCCCGTCCTCAGGCGGGAAGATCTTGCCTGTTTCCCCCTCGTCCCCCAAATGGTTGTGTCTTTTTGGGGGTTTTATTTTGGGATGCGGAGGGCCTTTTTTTTTTGTTGTGCCTTGATGATTTTTTTTAATTTCATCGTATGACACCCGGGTTTTTGGCCTCTCCTTCTGTGCACCACTTTTTGCCAATCCGCTTTTTCGTTTTTCCCTGATGCAAAAGTGTGCGGTACCCCTTGTTTCACCCCCTTTTTCCCCCTTGGGACTCAGGGCAACAAGGGCTGAAGTGTATGGGGCTGTTCTTTGGGAGCAGTTTTGGGCTTGGAGCACGGGGAGAGCGTCAGAGAAGACCACCACCTGCCCTGTTGTTTTTTTTGGGGTTCTGCAAGACTGTTGTGGCTGCCTCACAGAGGGCTTCTCGTCACCCCGGAAGTTGGTGGAGTATTTTCCCGTTGGAATTGCAATTTCTTTATCTCCGTCTTTGTATGGGGAAGATTCCAGCTCCCCCCCCCTTCCCGTTTTCCTCTGTGGCGGAGCCATCGTGAAAAACATGGGTCCCCCGTTTCCGGGGGTATTGGTTGCAGAGTACTCCATGGGCCAGGGCCTTTTTTGGGTTCGACTGTATTCCTCTTTCTCCCTCCCCGGGGAATTGGTGCGACTGTTGGGGAACACCTGCCTCTTCCAAGGTGGGTGGGGGAAAATTTCCCGGGGGTAGGCTTTTTCGTGTTCCATTAAGATGGGGTTTGTCTTTCAAGGGGGTCTTGCTGGGGGGATGAAGCTGCCTCTTTTCAACCCCGGGTCTTGGTGGGTTGCTCATTTGTTTTCATTTGGATGGTT
This sequence comes from Conus canariensis, assembly GCA_033310375.1. Taxonomy (NCBI): domain Eukaryota; kingdom Metazoa; phylum Mollusca; class Gastropoda; order Neogastropoda; family Conidae; genus Conus; species Conus canariensis. The sequence continues at coordinate 19,771 of JAMYXO010002657.1, read as the reverse complement.
TTTCAAGGCTTTGAATTTTGCTGCTTTTTTGGTGAGGATCTTTGTTTCCTTTGTCCTCCAAGATGTGCCCAGTGGTCCCTTCCCTCTTTAGGTTGGGGTGGATCTCTGGCGCCAATTTGACACCTGAGCTTGGTTTTTGTTTTTTTGAGGTGGTTGAGGTTAGACTTTTTAGCTGTGCCCTGCTGGGGGTCCCGTACTCAAAAAATAAGGGCGGGGGCTCCCGTTTTAGAGTTCTTTTTTGGGGTCGTTCGTCAGCCACCCCCAGTTCGTCCCGCTAAGTTTTTTTCCATTCCCATGATCGCCAGTCTTTCAAACATTGGCCTTGGACTAACAGCAAATTCTGGTTTGATCTGCTGTTTTTCCAAAGGGGTTAGCCTTGCGGGTCCAAAAAAAGGGTCCCAAACTTTGTCCCTGGGGTTTAGGTAGGTGTGAGGTTTCCTCTGGTCAAAGCCTTTTTGGTTTTTTGTTCAGGTTGTCAGGCTTAGCATTCTTTGCTTTTCTAGCTGGTTTAGGGGCTGAAAGACTGTTGTAGGGGTTTGTTTTTGCACTTTGAGTTGGGGTACCAGGAGTGGGGGCCTATGCCATTCACTTGGGTTCCAAGTCGCTTGATGCTTGTTGGAGGGCCAGGGTTGGGAGGGTTACCCTTGTGCTATGGTGGTGGTTCTATTCAGGGAGCACCAAAAAGACACCAGGGTTATCTGCAGTTGATTCGCGGCCATATGGACCCCTTTTGGCTGTTCTCATGACGATTGTCATCTATGAAGATTGAGGAATCCCTGCAGTTGGCGTGAAAGGGAACTACTCATTGTGGTAATCCCTGTTTCTTTCTGCCCACCTTCTTCTTGCTTTTCTTTGGTCCTGAATTTCTTGGGACTAGGGTTTGGGCGTATTTTGTTGTAGGTTGTTTACTGGGCTTTTTTTTTGTTTTTACCTGTGGTGTTAATTACCCCCAGGGACTCAACCAACATCGCCGTTATGTTTTTGGACAAGGGGACTTAAAGGTTCCGTCTTCAAGGACTTTGTACACACGGAAATAACGCCTTCCTCCTTGGCCAATTACAGGACCAGCGTGTTATTCTTTTTTTGGAAAAGGCGTCCTCAAATGGCTTTGCGTTGTTGGGGAATGTGATGTTTAAATTCTGGTGTGGACCTGGTGGAATGAATTTAAATTCTTCTGACCTCTCATTTATTGAGGGTTGAATAGGTTTGAAATGCCGCAGGAGGCTTATGTTATCCAAAAATGTGAAAGGGAAGATTTTTTCCAATTTCTCTCGGGTTCAACTTCTGGCATAGATCTTGCTGGTGGGCCGAATTTTCCACCCTTTGGTTGTTCACAAGATACAAAAAACCCTTACCACTCTCAAAGGATCCTGCAATCCAATTTAGGGGCATGTAAAACTAAATAACAAAGTGAAAAATGCAAGAATTTTTTGTAAAAAGGCAGGGGGCAGGGCTGTGTGGGTAGGAGAGGCGAGGGAAGGGGCTTCTCATTGTCCTTTCTTTTTTTTTTTCTAATATGTAAAAACTGAAAAAAGCTGGGATGTGTAAATTCAAAAAACAGGCTGGAAATACCTTAAGTTACAAATTCTGTGAAGGTATTACCACTTACATTCTTTTGTGGGGGTACTTCACTGAAAATCAGGGTGGATCACCAATGGGAAAAGTGCTTGTTATTGACTAACCTTCAAAAAATTTTTCTGTTAAGGGAAAAATTGAACCTGATGAAAATTTTCAGTTGTAACCAACTCACTGGAAAATTCATGTGAATTACCAATGATATTATTGTGATTTAAAAGAAAAACCCACTGATAATTTCTTGTGGATTACCCACTGAAATTTCTCTGTGATAAATTAAAACCCACTGAAAATCCTGTGGAAATTTTTACACCCTCTGGAATTTTCTGTGATTAAAAAATACCTACTTGTAAAATCCTGTGAATTTACCCAATGGATTATTCTGTGATAAAAATAATCCCACACTGGGGAAAATCCTGTGGAATATTAACCCCTCTGATATTTTCGGTGATATTAACTATAACCACCAAATGAATTACATGAGGGAATAAACCCACTGACATTCTGTGATAAAAAACCACTGAAAAAGCCTGGTGGAATATCCCAATTTTGATTATTTCTGGTTAAAAAAAAAAAAAACCCCCAAAAAAAAAAATTTCCTTTTGGAATTTAACCCATTTGGGCCCCCCAATTTTTCTTGTGAAAAAAAAAAACCCCCAAATGAAAAACCTTTGTGAAAAACCCCAATTTGGGAAAATTTTCTGGGGAAAAAAAAAAAAAAAAACCCCACTGAAAAAACCCCATTTTTTTGGTTTTAAACCCCCCCGGGGGGGAACCCAAAATTTTGAAAAAAAAACCCACGGGGAAAAATTTCCTTTGGGGAATTTTTCCCCCACGGGGAATTTTCCTGTGTAAAAAAAAAAACCCAAATTTAAAAAATTCCGGGGGAAATTTTCCAGGGGGGGGGAAAAAATTTTCTTTTTGGAAAAAAAAAACCCCCCACTAAAAAACCCTTTTGGATTTTTCCAAAAACTTGATATTTTTTTGTAAATAAAAAAAAAACCCCCAAATTTAAAAACCCCGGGTTTTTTGGGAAAAACCCCCCAACTAAAAAAAATTCCCTTTGGGAAAAAAAATTTAAAACCCCTGATTTCTGTGTAAAAAAAAACCCAGGGGGGGGAAAAATTTTCCCTTTGGGGGGAATTTTCCCCCATTTGTTTATTTCGGGGTTTTAAAAAAAAAAAAAAAACCCCCAACGGGAAAAAACCCCTTGGGGGGAAAATTTTCCCCCCACTTTATTTTCTGGGGAAAAAAAAAAAAAAACCCACGGGGAAAAAATTCCTGTGAATACCCCCGGGAAAAACCCTTTGGGGGGGAAAAAAAAACCCAGGGAAAAAAAATTCCCTTTAAAAATTTTCCTGTGTTTTTTAACCCATTTAAAAAAAATTCTGGGGAATTTCCCCCAATTGGGGAAAAATCCTGGGGGGGGAAAAAAACCCCCCCTTTTGATTTCTGTGAAAAAAAAAAAAAAACCCAAACTGAAATTCCTGGGGAATTACCCAAAAAAATTTTTCTTTTTGTTTTAAAAAAAAAACCCCAAACTAAAAAAACCCGGGAAAAACTGAACAGTTTTTTGGGGAAAAAAGGAGTTTGGAAACCCGGGCATCTTGCGTTTCTTTGGGGCACACCTTTTTGGGGACCTTTGCTTTTTTTCCCGGGGGAAAGGGAATTAAAAATTGATGGCATGAAAAAAAGGGGAAAAAAATAAAAAGGGGAAAACGCCTTTAAAAAAACCAGGGGGGAAAACCTTTTGTTTTTACTTCCCAAGCCCAAGGGGGCCCATTTTTTTGGGTGGGGGGCCGGGGGGGGAAACCCGGATTGGGGCTTTTTCCATTTTTGGGGTTTTTTTTCCTTGCGGGGCTTTTTTTCCCCAAAACTTTTTGGTTTTTTCGGGGGGGGGGGCCCCCCAAAACCGGGGGGGGAGGGCCAATTTTTGGGCCCCCAACCCCCAAAAGGCCCCAAAAATTTTTCCCCGGGGTTAAAAAGGTTTGTTGGGCCCGGGTTTTTTTTGGGGGGATTAGGGTTTTTTAAAAACCAAAAATCCCAAAAATTTTTTCCAAACCACCTTTTAAAAAAAAATTGGGGGGACTTCAAAAACCCAAAAGGGCCCCAAAAAATTCCAAAAAAGGTTTGGTATGCAAAAACTACCTTCTTTAATAAAAAAAAAAAAATTGGCCCGGGGGAAAAGGGTTTTTTTTTTCCCAAACCCAAAAAAATTTTTAAATTTTGGTTTAAAGGGGGGGGAACAAAAAAAAAAAAAAATTTGGCCCGGGGAAAAAATTTTAAAAAAAAACTCCCTTCTTTTTTTTTTTTTCAATTTTTGCCCGGGTTTTGAAAAAAAAGGGTGGTAAAAATTAAATTTTTACATTTTCTTTTAAAAAAAGTTTAAAATTTTCCCAAAAAACTGAAAAAAAAAAAAAACCCCCCCTGGTTTTTTTTTAAAAAATTAAGGGAAAAAAAATTTAAAAAACGGGGGGGAAACATTTTTAAATTTTTTACTCAAAAAAAAAAAAATTTTGGGCCAAAAATCTTTTGGGAAAAAAAAACCAAGGGAAAAAAAAGGTTTTGGAAAAAAAATTTAAGGGTTTTTTCCTTTTTTAAAAACCGTTTTAAATTTTTTTAAAAAAAAAGGGAAGAAAAAGGGAAAAAAAAAAAACGGGTTTAAAGGAAAAAAACAGGGAAACCCAAAAAAGGGGGCCCAAAAAAAATTTAAAAAACCAACCAAAAAAATTTTTTTGGTTTTTTCCCCAAAAACAGAGTAAAAAAAATTTCCCCAAATTTTTAAAAAAAATTTCCACCAAAAAAAAAAAGGGGGGGGGGGGGCCAAAAAAAAAAGGGGGGCCCCCAAAAAAACGTTCGAGGGCAGGTTTGTTGTGGTCCAAAATTTAAGGGGCCCAAAAAACGTTCCCCCGTTCTCTAAACCCCCCACCAAACAAACCATGTTCAGACCTTTCTGCTCAGCAGGATGTAGATGATGAAACAAGGAAGGATGGCCCTGCAGGCCAGGAAGAGAGCGTGCACATAACCCAGCGCGGGAGGTCAAGTTGACGGCAAGCAGTCCCATTCACCCACTTTTGATGCTAAAGCAGCAGCAGCAGCAATATGGCGGCCCATCAGGCCAAGCCTGCCAGTCAAAGAACTTTGATTTTCTGAGTGGGACGGGGATGGGTGTGTGGGTGTTGGTGTGAGTTTGTGAATTTGTGAAGGTTGGACAGAGAGGGCGGAAAAGGGGTATTGCAAGTGAATGTGTGATAGGGAGTGCATGTACAATTTTTGTGTATGTGTTGGAGACAGAGTTTAGATATGGATGCATGTTTTTCAAGGGACAATGTTTACGTGGTTGTGTGTGTTTTGGTGTTGTGTTGTGAGCGAACAGGAAGAGGAGAAATGCATGTATGTGTTCAATGTTTAACAACATGTGTGTGTGTGTGTGTGTGGTTTGTTTTGTGTGTGGGGTGTGTTGTGTGTGGTGTGTGGTGTGTGTGTGTTGTGGTTATGTGTGTGTGTGTGTGTGTATACCGATGCTACTAATTCCTGTCCTAGGTAAAATGTTTTTTCTAACATGTCAATTTCTTTTGGTCTTTTCCAAAAACTCCATCCCCACAGTTCCAATACTGACATTGTGTTCTGGCTGTTTCTTTCTGTTTGGAATCCAATCTGAAAAAAATTTTCAACATAATATTAGAACAACACGGAGAGAAGATCACACAGGGCAAGATCTAACACTGAAAAAAGCATGTAGGTCTGTGTTCTCAAGAAGACTATTTTTGGTAGGGCAATATATGGAGTTGCCCAAAAAGCCAAGTGAAGGTAAAGCCGGTAACAACCATCACAGAAGATGCTTTTACCCAACTCAGGAAAAACTCTCCACCATACTGGACATGTCAAAAAAACAGAAGAATAACCACAGGAAATCTCAGTCATATAAGTAGACCCCTTTTACCTAAAAAAGACCACACAAAAAGGCCCATTTCTTTTCGATTTTTTTTTTTTCTTACTGTTCTCACCTGACAGAAACTGACGTCAGCCACTTGAATTTTTTTTCACCGGCAGCTGGTTTTCCCACAGCTAACATGAAGGTAAGTGATGTGAGCTAAAAAGAAAAGCAGTCAGGTTAAAAAAACAGCAATGCAAGATTTTACTCTGGGTTTCATGTTACAACCCACAATTCAAATCTGTAAAAAAAACTTTGTTAAGCTTTTCCCATTTTCCCCCAACAGTTGTTTCGTTTAAAAAAAAAAAAAAAAAAAAAAAAAAAAAAAAAAAAGCCTATACTCTAACCCACTCTTTGTCTGTTCATGCTGGAAACTTATCCTTATCTCTCTAATTCAATGGGGCAAAGGAACCATGCAAAAAATGTAAATTATTCTCCTTTCAGGGCCCCTTGTGAGTGAGAGAGTTTGTAGGTTAGGGTAAGAGTGTTGGGCGCCATGTGGTGTGTTGTGTTTTGTGTGTGTGTGTGTGTGTGTGTGTGTGTTGTGTTTTTGTGTGTGTTTGCTTGTGTGCGAGTGAAAGATAATGGGTGGCTGGGGTCGGTATTGTGGTTTTATACATATGTGTGTTGTGAATACATGTGCAAATGTTTCTGTCAAGGGGCTCCTGAAGTCACCTTAAAAATTTTACCAGCATATAAAGGGAAGACAAAGATGCTTTTTTTTCTTCTTTTCAATGAGAAAACAAAAAAATGATTTACATAACAAGAGCAAATACATTATTGATGATCAGATGGCATCCCTATATCTATTCAACTGTAAGTAAAAAAGGGACAAAGGGCACCACAGTGTGATCTAAAACCAAAACTTACACAACCCGACGACAAATAGGACCCGGGCAAAACTCCAAATGAACAGCTTTTGAGGTCTCCAGCCAGCAGCTGAAAGGCACAAACAAAAAACCGATGTAAAGCTGAAAGGTAGGTTTCAGCCACGAAGTTAACTGGCTAAAAAAAATCACGGGCCCTGGGAAAAATCGTCTGTTCAAGACCCACCAGTGGAATTTTTTTTCTAGGGGAATTTTTCAATCCCCATTCTGGCTTCTACCCTCAGGCTGTGACTGAAATGGGAACGGGACTGAAACCACAGAGGAGAAACCCCCAGAGCAGACCTGTTTACCCTAAAGCTTGTTATTGGTGGCATTTCTCAATTAAAATGAGCGTTTTTTTTTCCTGGGAAATGTTGTTACACATTCTTCCAAATTTTTTTTAAAATTTTTTGTAAAAGCAGGGGGGTCCCTACTATTGTTCCAGACGCGAGTTTTCCACGCGCACGATTTTGGCTTAAGTTTTCCCCCCTCTTTGGTTGTAGTGCTCAAAAAAAAAACAACGGTTATACATCGCAAGTGCAACTACCACTCAGGAACTTCGTCTCCAGATTCTTTTTTTTTTTTTTTGGGCATATTTTTTCTGGTTTGTCATATTCGTTTTTATTTTTGCCCAAATTTTTTGTTTCACAAAATACGGCCAAAAATCCTATGGGGGAAACAGATCTGACAGAGCTCTGTTTGATCCACTTATGGGTTGCTTATCTGAATATTCCTCTACTTTCCTGTGCATACTTTTTTGCATCTTTTTGGGATCCAGTTGGAACCGGGACCACAAGACTAAAATTAAGCATAAAAAGTATGGTCCTGCAACAGCAGGGCTTAGACCCAAAAATGTTACCTCCACAAACGCCATTTTCATAAATTTCATTACAAGCCTCAAGTTCTATGGCCCTTCATGCTCTTCTCTTCATGGGGCTAAACCTCAGGTTCTGAGCTCATTCCCATGCCAAATGCCTATGATGATCTCAGGTCAAAGTTGTCCCTATCTGTAAATCCACTGGCACTGTTGTTGGATGTCATGTTGGTTATCTTGCATGTAGCTGTGCATCAGGTGGTTAGAATGAGTTATGTTCGTTCAATTCCCACGGGAGAAACCCACAGATGATGACGCAGTAACCGTTTTCACCAAATTCTGCCCCAATTCTTAAAATTTCATCCATGAAAAAAAAAAACCCTTTAAATCTTGGTTGGCCTAATTTATTGGAAAACAGAACCACTCAGGAGCAATTTGATCCCTCTCGACAGAATCTTTCATGCTTACAATACAGATTATAACACTATGCTTTACAATACAGATATAACCACTATGCTTACAATACCAGATATAAACACTATGCTTACAATACAGATATAACATTGGACCTTTTTTTTGGTACAAATTCCACACGCTTACCAGCGTAGTTAAGAAACAGGTGAAAGTATTGGGGACTGGTGGTAGGAAAAAGAAAACCGAAAATAAAAAAAACTTGATTGAACATTCATGACTAAGCACAATGTTTTCCTAAAGGAGATCATTAGAAGTCTTATCAAAAAAAAACCCAATGTTTCTGCCACCTTAGGTTTTCCCGTTTTTCCTTGTGGGGGCTGCAGAAAAATGTCGGACAGTAATGTTCACAACAGAAACCCATCCCATAAACAGCCTTTACTTCTTTCTAACCATGAGCTTTTCAAACTTGTAAAAGGGAGGGGTTGTTTTGTCGATGAAAACCAAATTCCAGTTTGATCTGTTTAAAAAAAACAGCACAATACTGACAAAATGTACCAACGCCCTATTCCAAGTCGGTTACTCACAAGGGTGTCATTGCCATAAAAAACCCTCAGTTTTAGGACCAACAGCCAGACCCACAATGATGCCAGGAATAAACTGAAAAAATAAATAAATATGGACTGAAAGAATGTACTCTAGAACTAAATCAGCATTCCCCAAATATTCGCATTGCATTTCATTTTCTTTCTTTCCATTCGAGTCCTACAACAAAATCTGAAAAAACATGCATGATTTTCTTGCAAAAACTGCATTCATTAGCCATACTGCATCCATTACCTGTTAAGTTTTCTGGACTGTTGCAGTATGAATTCATTTAAGGACTGTGCAGCATTTACATTATCCTTTTAACTTGTTATGACCTTGGCTCATTTAACCAACATGCATGCACACTGTCATTCACCTGGTGTGAGTTCCTCATTTAATCAACACAAACAAACCGCTGGGGCAAGGCACCTCAGCATATCACTTGCAACAGGACCCTGGTCAGTGGACAACTGGTGAAGACCACTTACCATAACCCAGGAGATAGTAGAAACTTCATGGAACCATAGTTGATGGTTTGTTTCTCTGTCAGCATGCGATAGATGTGCAATTATTTCCACGTACAGCCAGGCAAAGGCTGCCATGTAGAAAATAGTGTAGAGATATGGCCACTAGACGACAGAACAGCTGGAAAGCAAAAAAAACCCATCTGAGATTATGGGGATTCATTGTTAGGACACGAGGAAAGGTATTATTATGTGCATTACTGTATAAGAGGAATGAGCTAAGCGGTTTTGGACATCAGTAGCTGCATTTTCAACGTGTGTGTGCACCAACAAAAACCTTAATTTTGCAAGTGTTTGTTGCGTGTGTGTCAATGTGCGATGATGCGTGTGCATGTGTGTGTATGACTGTGATTATGTGCTTTTGTGCATGTGTGTGTAAATATAACATACATATATACAGATAGATTTGTGTGGTGTGTGTATGCATGCATGCCATGTTTGTGTGCATGTACATGCATATGCCTGCACATATGCGTTTTATATCACAAGGACCTTGTTGATGCTGGAATGTATTATGAAAGGAATTCATCAGCACCATCTACATTATCCTATCTGATTATCATAACAAACACCAAAAGTCACAAAATTTGTAGCCCCTCATGCCCTGCTCTCGTAGTGTCCCCTTTTAATTTGGGTTAGGGGACCGGGGGTTTTCTTTAAAAAACCAAAACGGGCTTTTTGCCCACACGGGTAAAATTTCCCCCCTGGTGTGGGGTTTTCCTTTTTTTAAAAAAAAACCAAAAAAAAAACAAAAAAAAACCGGGGGGGGGAAAAAGGGGCCCTCGGGGCATTTTTAAATTTTTGGAAAAACGGGGGGGAACCCTTTGGGTCGGGTGGACAAAAAAAAAAACTGGTGGGGGGGGGCCCCCAAACTTCCCAAAAAAAAAAACCCGGGGGGAGATGGGTAAAAAAAAAAAAACCTTTCAGGGGGGGAAAAAACCCCATTAGGGGGGAAATGGTTTTTTTTTTTTCCCCTCCCCCGGGTTTTTGCGGATAGTTTGGTGAAAAATTTTTTCCCAAAACTTTTTTTACAGAAAATTAAACGGGCCCCTTGTGGGGAAAAAAAAGGGGTTAGGGGTTTTTGGGCCCACGGGGGGAGGGGCCCATTTCCCCCCCCCGGCCGGGAAAAGGGAAAAAAAAAAAAACCCATCTTGGGGGTTTTTGGGGTTTTCTTTTTTTTTGGGGGGAAAAACGGGGGAAAAAAGGGGTTTTTTTTTTGGGGGGCTTTTTACTTGTTTTAAAGGGGGGGGGAAATTAAAGCTAAGCTTTTTTTGGGGGGGGGACATTTTAAAGTTTTGGGGCCTTTTTTTTCAACTTTGGGGTTTTTGTTTTCCCCCCCAAAAAAAAAAAAACCCTTTTTAAAATTTTGAAAAGTGTTTTTTTTTGGGGGGTTTGTTTTTTTCCAAATTTGGGCCCGGTGAGGGCGTTTTGCATTTTGGGTGGGGTATGATTTTTTTGGTTTTTATGTGATTTTTTTTTTCCCCCCATGGGGTGTTTTAAAAATAAAAATTTACCTTTTTTTAAAACAGATAAAATTTGTTTTTGGGGTTGTTTTGAAAGCGGGCCATCCCAATTTTTTTTGGGTTTTGGCTTGTACATGAAATTTTCCCCGGGCCCAAATATGGGGTTTTATTTTTTAAACCCAAGGGCCTTTTTTGGGTTTGGGGGAAATTTTATTATAAAAGGGGGGTTTTTCATTAAAGGCCCCCTTTTACTTTCCCCCCCTTTAAAATCGGGGGGATTTCTTTAAAAAAACCCCCACCAAAAAGTCAAAAAATTTGAAAACCCCCCTTTCTTTCCCTTTGGCCCCTGGGAAGGGGCCCTTCCCTTTTTTAATTTTTCCTTTTTTCCAAACCCCAATTGCATGGGGACCGGGTTTTTTTAAAACCCATTTTAAATCGGGGGGAAAAGTTTTCCCCCCATTGCCCTTTTTCATTGGAAAACCAAAAGGTGGGGGGGCACCCCCCTCCGGGGGGAAAAAAGGGGGGGGAAAAATTCCCAAACTTCTTTTGGGGGGTTGGGGGCCCCTTTTAAAAAGGAAAATTGTTTTTTTTGGGGTAAATTTTTAAGGGGGAAAAAAAAAAACCATAATTTGGGGGAAAAAAAAACCTTAAAAAAAGGGAAGGCGGGGTTTAAAAGGGGTTTTGTTTTCGGGTGGGGTTTTGCCTCTTTGGGGACCTTTGTTTCCCGGAACCTTGTTTTAACTGGGGGAAACTGTTTTGGGGGTGGGGATTTTTGCCCAGGGGGGGGAAACCCAAAAAAACCCAAAACCCCAAGGGGTGTTTGCTGTTTTTGGGGGGGGGAAAAGGAAGGGGGGGGAACGGGGGGGGGGGAACCCCCAAAACCCGGGGGAAAAAAAACCCCAAACCGCGGGGAAGGGGGCATGAAAAATTTTTTAAAAAAAAAAACCCCCCGGGGGGGAAAAAAAGGGAAAAATAAAAAAAAAGGAAAAACAAAAAAATTAAAATTAAAATTTAAAAAAACAAAAACCCAAAAAAAAAGGGTTAAAAAATTAAAAATTTTTTGCCCCAAAAGATTTTAAAAAAAAAACGGGAACCTTCGGGGGGGCGGGTTTTTCAAATTTTTTTTTTTTTTGGGCCGAAAAGAAAAAAAAAAAGGCCCCTTTTTTAAAATGGGGGGGCGGGGGGGGGGCCCAAAAGGGGGGGGGTTTTGTTGGGGGGTTTTTGCTTTCCATTTTTTACCTCCCCCCCAAAATTTTTTGGGTGGGGGGTGGGAAAGGAAACGGGGTTAAAAAAGGGACGTTTTTGGGCCCCCCCCGGGGGGGGGGAACCGGGGGGGGGGGAAAATTCCCCACCCGGGGGCAGGGAACTTTAAAGGAAAACTTCCAAGTTTGGAAACCCAACCTTTGCCGCTCTGAAAAAAGGCGGGGGGGGGGGGGGAAAAAAGGGGGGAAAAAAAAAAAATTTCCCCCGGGGGGAATTTTTTACTTAAAACCCCCGCTTTAAGGGGGGGAAAAGGGGGAAAAAAAAACTTTTTCCCCCCCCGGGGTTTTTTTTTACTAAAAACAAAAAACCCCAGGGGGCGGGGGGGAAACAAGGAAAAAAAAAACCATCCCCCCCAAAAAAATTTAAAACTAAAAAAAAACCCCCAAACCCGGGGAAGGCGGGGGGGGGGAACAAAAGGAAAAAAAAAAAAACCCCCCCCAAGGGAAAATTTTAACTTTTAAACGGGGCTTTTGACAAAAGGATAAAAAAAAAAAATTGGGGCTTCAAAAAAAAACTAAAAAAAAAGGGGGGAAACCCCAAAAATTAAAAAAAAAGGGGGAAAACGGGGGGGAAACAAAAAAAAAAAAGGTCGGGTTTTTTTCCTAAAAAGCTTTTATTTTGGTTTTATTTTTTTAAAAAAACCAAAAAAAAAATGGGTGTTTTTTTCCCAAAAAAAAAGGGGGGGGAGGGGAGGTTGGAGAGAAAAGGGTTTTTTTTTTTTTTCCCCCTTTTTCCCCCCCCCACAGCCAGGGGGGGTTTGGGGGGGAAATTAACCCCCTTTTTTTTGGGCCCGGGAAAATTTCCCAGTTAAAAAATTTTTTTGGGGCCAAAAAAAAAAAAAAAAACCCCTTTTTTTCTAAAACCCCGATTTTTTTTTGGTTTAAAAATTTTGGGGGCCCAACTTTTTTTTCCTTTTGGCCCTTTTTCTTTCTTTTTTTTTTTTCCCCAAATTTTTTTTCCAAGGGGGGGGCCCCGGGTTGTTTTTTGGGGTTTTACTTTTTCCCTACTTTTTAAAGGGGCTGTTTTTTGGGAAAAAAAGGGAAAAACCCCTTTTGCCCGGGGTTTGGTGTTTTTCCACAAAAAAAAAAAAAAGGGGTTGGGGCATTTAGTGGGGGGGAAACCTTTTTTGGGTTTCCCAAAAAAGGAACCCGAAAAATTGCCCACCCCCAAAGGGGGGGGAAAAAAAAAAAACCCCGGGGTTTTTTTAAAACCACAAAAAAAATTTTATTTAATTTAAAAGGAAATCCTTTGTCTTTTGGGAAATTTTTTTTTTTTTTTTTTTTTTTTTTAAAAAAGGGGGGCCTGTTAAATTTTTAAAAGGTATTTTTTTTTATAAGTTTTTTTTTAAAAAAAAAAAAAAGGGGTTTTGGGGGAAAATTTTTGGGGGGGTAAAAAGGGGGGTTCTGGGGGGAAAATAAAAAATATTAAATGTTTTTTGCAAATTTTGGGGAATGGAAAATTTTTTCCCTGAAACCCCCAAAAAGGGGGGAAAAATTTCAAAACCCCTTTAAAAAAGGGGTGTTTTTTTACTCATTGGGGTTTTTTTTGGGGGAAAAAAAAACCCTTTTTTTCTTTTTTTTTTAAAAAACAAACGCTCCCCCCCCCCCCGAAAAAAAAAAAACCAATAAAATTTGGCAAAAAAAAATTTTTTTGGGGTTTCCTTTTCTTTTTTTTAAAAAAAAAACCCCACTAAAAAAACCAAAAGGGGGGCCCCACGGGGGGGGAAAAAAAATTTTTTTTTTTCGTTTTAAATTTGGGGGGCCCCAAAAAAAGGTTAAAAACCCATATCCCCAAAAAGGGGGGGGGGGGGGGACTTTTTTAAATTTTTTCCCCACCAGGGGTAAAAAAAAAAAAATTTTCCTCAAATTCCCCCCTTTTTAAAAAATTTTTTTTCCAAAAAAAACCATTTTTTTCTTTTAACGGGCCCCCAATTTTTTTTAAAAATTTTAAAAAAACTGATTTTAAAGGTAATTTTTTTTAAAAAAACGGGCCCTTTGGGGGGCTTTTTAAAATTTATTTTTTTAGGGGGGAAAAAAAAAAAAAAACTTTATTTTGGAAGGGGTTTTTTTGGCCCCTTAAAAAAAAACTTAAAAAAAAATTAAAAAAAAGGGAAAAAAAGGGTTTTATTTTAAAAATTTTTTTTTTTTTTCCTTTGTTTTTTTTTTTTTTTTTTTGGGGGAAACCAAAAAAAAAACCGAAAATTTAAAAATTTTTTTTTTGGGGGTTTTTTAAAAAAATTTGGGGGAACCAAAAAAAAAAAAAAAAAGGGAAAAAAAAAAAAAAAAAAAAAAGGAAAAGGGGGAAAAAAAAAAAAAACCCTAAATATAAAAAAAAAAAAAGAAAAATTTCGGGGGTTTCCCGGGGAAATTTCGGGGGGAAATCTGGGACGGGGCCAAAAATTCTTAAAAAAAATTACCATTTTTCCTTTTATTTTTAAATCTGCGCGTTAAAATTTAACTAACTTTTTTTCAATTAAAAAAAAAAAAAAAAAAAAAAAATAAACTTTTCTGGGGGGGAAATGGTTTGTTGTGAAATTTGGTCTGGGGTTAGGGGTTAAAAATTTATTTTGGGAAAAGGTTTTGGGGAGGGGAAACTTTTAAAAAAAAGGGTTCTAGGGGCCAAAGCTGTTTTTTTTGGTTTTCTTTTTCCCCTTTTTTTTTGGGTTTTGGTGGGGGTTGTGTTTTGAAATATGTGGGTGGTTTTGGGGTGGGGTTTGTGGGGGTTGTTTTGGGGGTTTTTGGGGTTGTGTGCTTTGCGTTTTTGGGGTTTTTTTTAATGGGGGGTGTGTGTGTGTGGGCTTGGGGGGCCACCCTTTTCCATATGGGGGGGGAAAAAAAGGAGGTGGGAGGAGGAAGGGAGGGGGGGGGGGAAAAAAAAAAGGCTTTTAGGGAGAAATTTTAAAATTTTGCATGAAAAAAAAAAAAAAATTTCTTTATCCCGGGAAAAAGGGGGGCCCCCAAAATTTTGGGGGGAAAAAAAAAAAACCCAAAAAGGGGGCAAAAAAAAAATTTACCACCCCCCCCCCCAAACCCCAAAAAACCCCCCCCCCCAAACCAGGGGCCCAAACCCCCTTTTGGGAAAGGTTTGGGAAACCAAACCCAAATTTTCCCCAGGGGGTTTTTCCCCCCCCCAATTTTAATCCCCCATGGGGGGAAAACCGGGGGAATTGTCGGGTTTTGGGGCCCCAACCTTTTTTCCCCAAAATTCCCCCAAAAAGGTTTCCCAACAAAACCCCGGGCTTTTGGGGGGGGGGAACAGTTTGGTTTTGGCAGGTTTTTTCCCAAGGGGTTTAAACCACCCCTTTGGGATTTTTTCCCTTCCGGGGGCCCCCTTCCCGGGTGGGGGGTTTTCCCATTTGGGGGACGGGGTCCCCGGTTTTTGGGGGGGGCGGGGGGGGGGGGGGTTTTTTCTGGGGGGGCCTTTTCCAAAAAAAAAACCCCCCCCTTTGGGTTTTAAAAATTGGAAAAAAAAGGGAAAAAAAAACGGGGGCGGGGAAATTTTCAAAATTCGGGGTGGTTTTTGGGGGACCCCACCAATTTTTTCAAAAAAACCTTTATTATCTTTTCAAAATTTTTTCGGGTTTCTCCCCAAAAAACCCTTTTTAAAAAACTTAAAAAAAAAATAAAAAAAAACAAATCTTTTTTATTTTTGGGGGCCCGGGCCCAGGGGAAAAAATTAAAATTTTCAAAAGGGGAAAAATTTAAAAAAAAAAAACCTTTTTTAAAAAAAGGGGGAAATTTTTTTACTTTTTTTCCCCAAAAAAACACCCCCCCCCAACCAAAAATTTTTTTGGGGCTCGAAGGGCACCCCCAAAAGAAAAAAAAAAAACCCAAAACCCCCCAAATTTTGGGGCCCATCAAAAAGGTCTCTTTCTTTTTCAAGGCTGGGGGAAAAAAAAAGGGGTTTTTAAAAAACCTTTTTTCTTTTTTTCTCCCGGGGAAAAGAGTGGTTTTGTTTTTTGGGGGGGTGTGGGGGAAAGTCTTTTGCTTTTCCCCAAAAAAAATTTGGGGGCTTTTTTTTGGGTTAAAAAAAGGTTTTTTAGGTTTTTTTTCAATGGTTGTAATTTTTTGGGGGGTTTTCTTTTTTTTTTTAAAGGCTTTTGGGGGGGGGCCTGGGAATGTATGTTTTTTTTTTTTTTGGCTTTTTTTTGGTTTTTTCCTTTTTTTTCCCTGTTAATTGGGTTTTAAAAAAAAAAAACCCCTTTAAAACCCCCCTTTTCCTTCCATTACCCAAAAAAAAGGGGTTTTAAAAAAAAGTAAAAAAAAGGGTTGTTTGGTTGTTTTTTTTTTTGTTTTTTTGTTGGGGTTTTTTTTTTGGGGTTGTTGTTTTTTTTTTTTGGGTGTGTTTGTGGGGGGGGGGGGAGAAAAGGGAGAAGAGAGGGGGGGGGGGGGAAAAAGGGGAGAGGGGGGGGAGGGGAAAAAAAAAAAAAGGGCGGGAAAGGGGGGGGCCCGGGGGGGGGGAACGGGAAAAGGGGAAAAAAAATTTGTTGGGTTTTTCCCTTCCTCCCCCAAAAATTTTACATCCATTTAAAGGGACCAAACCCCGGGGTTCATCCCTTTAAAAAAAAGGTTTTTCCCTTTCCCGGGGGCCTTTAAAACAAAAAAAAAAGTTTCTCCCGGGAAAAATAAAAAAAATTTAATTTTAAAAACGGGGAAAAACTTTTTTTAAACAAAAAAAACAGACAAAAAAGGGAAAGGAAAGGGGGGGCATCTTTCAAAAAAAAAGAAAACCCCCAAAAAATTTGGGGGGAAGGGGGGGGGGGGGGGATTTTTGGTCGGGGACTCCCTTTCCCCCCAGGGGTTTGGGGGGGCCCTTTTTCCCCCCTTTTACGGGGCCGGGGGGAAATTTCCAAACCTTTTTGGGGCCCCCACATTTTGGAAGGTTTGGGGGTTCCGGTTTTTTAAAGGGGGAGGGGGGGGGGGCCCAAAACCTTTAAAGGCCCCCCAAAACTAAAAACCAGGCGGGGGGGGACTGTTTTCCCGGGGGAAAACCCCTGTTTTCCCAGGGGCTGCCCCGGGGCCAAAAAAAAAAAGTTTTTGGGGGGGGGGGGGGGGGGGGGGGGAAAAGGGTTTGGGGTTGGGGGGGAAAGGGGGGGGAAAACCTGCCTTTGCTGTAAAAGGAAAAAAAAAAAAACAGGGGGCCCAAAAAGGGGGGAAAAAAAACCCCACTTTTAAAGGGGAAACGGGCCCCGGGAAAAAAAAAAAAACCAATAAAAAAACCTAGAACGGGGGGTTAGGGGGGGGAAAAAAGAAAATTTTCCCTTGGGGAATTAAAAATGGGTTAAAAAAATATGTTTTTCATTTTCCCCTTTCGGGTTCTATTCGGGGAAAAATTTGGATAAAAAAAAAATTTTTAAATTTTAGGGGGCAACCTTCAAAAAAGGGGGAGGGGGTTTGTTATTTTTTTTTTTAAAAAATTTTAAAAATGACCCTCGGGGACATGGCAAAAACCCAAAAAAAAATTTTGGGGAGGGGGGCTTTTTTAATGGGGAAATAAAAAACAACAAAAAAACAAAAAAAAAAAAAACCCCTTTTAAAAATGTCTCACAAAAAATTCGGGAAAAAAAAAATTCCCACTCCAAAAACCAAAAAGCCGTCGGGGTTTAAAGTCATTTTCGGGGAAAAAAAGGTCTTTGCTTCCCCATGAAAAAAAATTTTCCCGGGACCCCCAAACCCTTTAAAAAAAAAAAAAAATTTGGGGGTTGGGGAAAAAAGGGTTTCAAAAAAAAAGCATTTCTTTTTTTTTAAAAAAAAAAAACTTTTTCCTTTTTTGATTCGGGGGGAAAAAAAAAACCCCCCAAAAAAAAAAAAAAAAAAAAAAAAAAAAAAATTTGGGTTTGGGAAAAAAAAAATTTTTCATTTTTTTCGGGAAAAAAAAAAAAAAAACAAGTTTGGTTTCCCAAAGGGTGGGGGGAAATTTTTTTAAGGGATAAAAAAAAATATTTTTTTTCGGTTTGAATTCTAACCCCCCCCTCCCCCCCACCCCAAAAAAAACCACTATAAAAAAAAAAACCCCCTTTTAAAAAAAAACGGGGAATAAAATCCCAGGGGTTAAAAAAAAACGGGAAAAAAAAAATTTTAAAATTTTTTCCCTTTTTTTTTTTCCCTTTTTTAAAAAAAACCCGGTTTTTTGGTTTTTAAATTTTTTTTAAAAAATTTTTTTTTTAAAATTTTTTTTAAAAAATTCTTTTATGTTTTTAAAAACCGGGTTAAAAAATTAAAAAAAAAAAAAAAAAAAAAAAATTTAAAAAAAAACAGAAAAAAAAACCCAAATTTAAACCCCCAAACCCAAAAAATTTTCCCCCTTTGTTTTCCCCCAAAAAAAACCTTTTTTTTTGTGGGGGGGCCCAGCGGGTAAAAACCTTTAAAAATAAAATTTCTTTTTTTTTTCCCCTTAACCGGGGGGGCCCCCTGGGGGAAAAAAAAAGGGTTTCAAAAAAAAAAGTGACCCACCCCCCCTAAAAGGGTTTTTTAAAAAAAAATTTGGGAACCCCCCAACCCAACTGGGGGTTTTATTAAAAGGGGGCGGGAAAAAAAAAAAAATTCTAAACCCACCCACGGGGCCCCCATTAAAAAAGGGGGTTGATGAAAAAAATTTGGAACCCCCCCCCCCAACTGAAAAACCTAAAAAGGGTTTTGGGGGGGAAAAAAATTTTGGGCCCCACCCCCCCCACTAAAGGAAACCTTTTAAAGGGGGGTTTTGCTAAAAAAAAAAAAATTTTGGGAAACCCCCCCAACATTTTGGGGCACCCTTCCAAAAGGGGTTTTTGGGGAAAAAAAAAATTTTTTAACCCCCCACCCTGAGCCACCTAAAAAGGGTTTTTAAAAAAAAAAATTTTGGGGGGGAAAAAACATTTGGAGAAACCCCTTTCAAGGGTTTTAAAAAAAAAAAAAAATTCGGGGGGAACCCCAAACCCCCCACGGGAGCATTTTTAAAGGGGTTTTGGGGGGAAAAAAAAAATCTGACACCCCCAACTAAAAAAAAGGGCACCTTAAAAGGGGGGGTTTTTTGGGGGAAAAAAATCAAAAAAAAAACCCACCCGGGAAGAATTTTAAAAGGGTTTTTGGGGAAAAAAAATCTAAAAAACCCCCACATTTTGGGGTTTACCTAAAAGGGTTTGGGGTTAAAAAAAAAATCAAAAACCCCCAACAAATTTTAAGCCCCAAAAAAAAGGGGAACTCGTGAGGGGAAAATTTTTCCTTTTAAAAAAATTATTTCCCTTTTTAAAAGGGGAAGGGGTTTTGGAGGAACACTTCCCCCCAACCCCCATTTCCCTTTTAAAGGGGGGGGATTTTGTTGGGGGGGGGGAAAAACCAACCCCCCCAAATTTAAAATTTTTTAAAAGGAAAAAATTTGTTTGGGGGGGGGAAAGGGGGAAACATCCTACACCACATTTCCCTTTTTTAAAAAAAAATTTTTTTTAACCCCCCCCCAAAAGGGGGGGAAAAAAAACCCCCGGGGGGATTTAAAAACTTGGGCCCGGCCTGTTTTTTCTCTTTCCCGGGGGATTTAACCGGGGGTTTCTGGTTCCTTTTGGGAAAAATTTTTCCTTTCACCCCCAGAAAAAACCCAAGGGTTTTTTGGGGGGGAACCACGCAGGAGTCGCGGGGGGACCATTTAAAAAAAAACTTAAGGGGGGATTTTCGGGGCCAGGGGCCCCCAATTAAATTTTTGGGGGGCCCCATTTTTTTTTTTTGGGGGGAGGGAAAAAAAAAAACCCCGGGGGGTTTTCTTTTGGAAAAAAAAAAGGGGGCAAAAAAAACAAGCGATTTAAAAGGGTTTTTTTTGAAGGGAAAATGAAAAAAAAAAAAAACCGGGGGGGAACCGGGGGAAAACCCTTTTTCCCCCCAAATTGGGGGGGCCCTTTTTGGGGCGTCGGGTTTAGGGGAAACGGGGGAAAGGGGGGGGAAATTGTTGGTTATTTGGGCCAAAGGGGGGAAAATTTTTGGGGATAAAAAAAATTTTTGGGGAAAAAAAAGTGGGGGGGAAAATTTAAAAAAGGGGAAAAAGGTTTGGGGGGGAAAAGGGAAAAAAAAAGGGGGATACTTAAAAAAAAAATTTTAGGTTTGGGGGTTTTTTGGGAAAAAGGGGGGGGGGAGGGTAAGGAAAGGGGGGGACCCCGGGGGGGTTTAGGGATTTTTTCCCCGGCCTTCGTTTTGGGGGCTTAAAAACCCAATTAATGGGGGGGGGGCCGGGGGGGGGGGCCCCCAGGGGTTTGGGGGGTTGGGGTGGGAAAAAAGGGTTTTCGTTTCCGGGTTTCGGGAAAAAAACCCCACGGGGGGGGCCCCCCCCAAATTTTGGGGAAAAACCCGGACCAGGGGGGCTCCCCAACC
>JAMYXO010002656.1:10000-22883 GCA_033310375.1 Conus canariensis | reverse complement strand
CCAAAAAAAATTATTAAAGATATTCAAAAAAAACAACATAAATTTATATATTCATGTATGCCGAACCTTAAAAATCCCCATCGTTCAGCAAAAAAAAATAAAAAAAGCAGCAAAAAGAAAAAAAGGAGGGTAACGAAAGGAAAATTTTTGTAACTGTCCCAAAAAAAAAGAACAGTCCCCCCCTAAAAACAAATCCCTTTATAAAAACATTGTGTCCCAAAAGCCACTGAACTCAGAGAACGCAAAAAAAACATATGTGGGTATCACGGAAAACCAATTCAAACTGATATGCAAAAAAAAACAATCATTCACAAAGAAAGATAAAAAAACCAAACAGAATTGAGTAAATTTTTGGGAAAAAACTTAAAGAAAAAACATAGACTACAACTATCTTGGAAAATTTTAAAAAGGCAGCATATACAAAAAACATTTAAAAAAAAATGCAATCTTTTGCCTAAAGAGAAATACATTAACTAGTAAACCAAGTTGGCAATCTAAATTTTTGAACAGAAAGGGTTTAAACAATTGCGACACGATGGAAGTTCCTATCAGCGAAAAAAAAAAACACCTGAAAAACCCCAATGTGCACGGGAAAAAAAACAACAGAAAACACAGCAAATTATATATATACGTGGCCTGGCAACACAAGCTCATCCCTCCTGAGGGCCGCCAGCGGAAACAAATTTGTAGTGTTTTTAGAAGTTTGTTTTTTAACTTGCTTTTAATATAAAAAAGTCGCCCCCACTGTGGTTGAGCATGTTTTTAAGATTGCGTGACTCGCCCATTCTCTTAATGCTCCATACGTTGAGCACTTTGAATCAGCAAATTTTAAAATGGAAAAAAAATTAAAAACAATCCATCAAAAACTTTCCCGTTCGCTAAACCCAGTGCACATGAAAAAAAAAAGATGGGACAAACGGAAAAATTATAAAAAAATATGGATGGAAAGCATTTTTCTTTTTAAACCCAACGCTAAAAAAGAGGAGAAAAATAACATACGACTTCAAGTCATGTCGAGTACCACCAGCCATTGAAAAAAATGAAAAATTTGAAGAAAAAAAATGAGAAGAATGTTAGCCAACATAGATTTCAAAAAATCTAATAACAAATTTCAATCAGCGTTAGAAAAGGAAATTAAACAAATTCAAAATGACACCAAAATATTTGTGAAGGCGGATAAAAACCAATAACTTTTAAAAAATAGAACCTGAAGAGTACTCAAAAATCCTTGATAAAAATATCCAGAAAAAATTACAGAAAGGCTGACAAGGCTACATATGATCACATCAAAAGAAAGAAAAGGAACTTGTGCACCAAAGGACCTAAGTGACAGGAGTAGAGGGCCACAGCAGCTAGAGAAGCCTTTATTACACTTAAAGACCACAAACCCAATTTCCCTTTAACAACCCAACTGTAGAAATGATATAAACCCTTCCAAATCTGAACTAGGGAAAATTAGTAAAAAAATCTTAGAGAAAACCATAAAAAAAAAATAAAAGAAAACACTGAACTCAATCTCTGGAAAAACACATATGAAGAAATACAATGGTTCAAAAACCTCAATAAACAAGAAAATACAGTTTTTATAACATTTGACATAGTAGATTTCTACCCATCTATAGATGAAAAGCTACTAACTAAAGCTATAAAAAATTTTCCAACAAGTACACAGAAATATCAGGGTCAGAAATGGAAATCATTTTTCCCCACAAAGAAAACTTTACTGCACAATAAAAATGAAACCTGGATTAAGAACACAAGCAGGAATTTTAACTTTCGATGTCACAATGGGATCATACGATGGTGCCGAAACTTGCGGGAAATTGTCGGACTATTCATGTTATCAAATATTCAAAAAAAACTTGGAAAACAAACTGGACTGTACAGGGATGACGGCCTTGCCGCTCTGAATGACAAAACCCCAGAAATATTGAAAATAAGAAAAAAGAATTGTGTAAAATTTTCCACAACCAAAACTTAAAAATCACAATAGAAGCAAACAAAAAGATAGTGGGAACTATTTAGATATAACGTTAGACCTCAACCAACACACATATAAACCATACAAGAAACCAAATGACACGCCTGTTTATGTAAACATCAAAAGCAACCACCCACCCTCCATACTGGAAAACAATACCCAAAAGCATAAAATAAAAGACTATCCAATTTGTCATTTTAACGAAACAGTATTCAACAACGCTACAGCTGAATACCAAGAGGCGTTACATACAAGTGGCTACAATTACAAATTAAGATACGATCCAGACAATGATACAAAAAGATGCAGAAAGAACAGGAAAAGGAATATCATATGGTACAATCCCCCATATGATGCAAGAGTTAAAACAAATGTAGGGAAAGAATTCTTTAAAATCTTGACATCATCTTTCCCAAAAGACCATAAATTATTCAAGATATTCAACAAAACAACATCAAATTATCATATTCATGTATGCCGAACCTTAAAAATGCCATCGATTCAGCAAACAAAATGAAAAGCAGCACAGAAAAAAAGGAGGGTAACGAAAGGAAATCTTGTAACTGTACCAAAAAAGAACAGTGCCCCCTAAGCAACAAATGCCTTTATAACAACATTGTGTACCAAGCCACTGTAACATCAGAGAACGCAAAAGAAAACATATGTAGGTATCACGGGAAAACCAATTCAAAACTAGATATGCAAACCATAAACAATCATTCAACAAAGAAAGATACAAAAACCAAACAGAATTGAGTAAATTACATTTGGAAACTTAAAGAAAAAGACATAGACTACAACATATCTTGGAAAATTTTAAAAAGAGCAGCATCATACAACAACATTTCAAAAAATGCAATCTATGCCTAACAGAGAAATACATTATACTATGTAAACCACAGTTGGCAACTCTAAATGTTAGAACAGAAATGGTTAACAATTGCAGACACAGATGGAAGTTCCTATCAGCGAAAAAAAACCAACACCTGAGAAACACATGTAGCACGGGAAAAAAAACAACAGCAAACCAGCTAGCTATATATATACGTGGCACTGGCAACACAAGCTCATCACATCCTGACGACGCACACGCGTGAAACAAATTTGTAGATGTTTTTAGAAGCTTGATTTTAACTTGCTTTTAATATAACAAATGTCGCTCCCACTGTGGTTGAGCACTGTTTTTAAGATTGCGCTGATCCTCAGTACCATTCTCTCTTTTAAATATATATATATATCAGCTCCTTAAAAATAGCCTGGAAAAGGGAAAAGCTACATGTAAAATAAGTGGAAAATAATTTTAAAATTCATTGCCCCGAAATAAGTAATTTTGATGATAGGGTCCTGACAGATTTGTTGAAAGAAATATTTGAACATTTTGGAAAGGAGTTTTTCAATCATATCAAAGGTTCTGCAAAAGTAAATTATACGAAATACAGATTACCCATGAACCTATTTTCTGTAATGAGACGTTTAAAGTGGGGAAAAAACCATTCTTTTACAAGAAAGGGATGCAGAAAAATATGTTTCTTTTTAACATTTTCCGATGATGATGGTAATTTTGAAGTGTTTGAATGTCAGAGAAAATGGGATTTCAGGTCAATTTTCTTAATTATATATTTTGCGTGCATTCGATCAAAGCTTCCAAAAAAAGAAAATTAAATTAGCAGTAACTTAGCAATATAAAACATAAGCATTAAAAAAAATTTGATTTTTATAAAGGAATTTTACTTTTTAAATATTATGGGGAATCAAAAAATTTTTCTTAGTCCCTTTTTTAAAGGGGAAAAGTTTAAATTTTCCCATTGACGGACAGAGGAAAAAAGGGGAAAATTAAAAAAATTAAAGAAACGAAATAAGAGGTTAAAATTAAGAATCCACAAAATTTTTTGGTAAAAAATATGTGCAAAAAGTATGAAATTTTTGAAGGGAAATGTATTTTTTTAAAAAAAAGAAAGGTTTTTAATCTTCCCTGGGGAATTGATTTTACGGTTTTTTTTGGAAAAAGCCCCTTGAAAGAGCCCTAAAAATTAAAACTTAACACTGTAAAGTTTTCCCCCTTAAAATTTGGAGTTTTATTTTTGGTAAAGGGGGAGGGGGAAAAAAAAAAAAAACCGATGTTTTTTGACTAATAATTTTAAGGGAAAAAAATTTTTCTTTATAAATGTAAATTTTAACAAAAAAACCCCTAATCTAAAACTTTTTTTGAAAGTCTGGATTTAATATTTATAAAGGGAAATTTATGTACTTGATGGAGTAAATCGGGCTGCCCCCAAAAAAATAGTCGCCATTTTTTAAAAAAAATGGAGGAAAAATGGTTATGTGTGGTGTGTGTGGGGTGTTGTTGTGTGGGGTGGGGTTGTGTGGTGTGGTGTGGGTACATGCATAAAATTAAATTAAGTACTTTCCCCGAATCCTTTTTCAGGATTTTAAAATTTAGTTTGCTTTTTAAATTAATCATTTTTGGGTCAAATTAATCCATTTTTTTTTAAAATTTTTTATTTTCAATTGAAAAAAAAAACCCCCCCCCCCCCCCCCCACCCCCCCCCCCCCAAAAAAAAAGAAAAAAAAAATATAAAGAACTATCTTTTCAGTTTGTTGAGATAAACGGATCAAACAAAAAAGTTTCCCGGGAAAAAAAAACAAAACAAAAAAAAAAAACAGGGTCCCAGAAAAAGGAAAAAAAAAGAAAAAAAAAAAAAAAAAAAATGTGAGTAAACCAGTGGGGGAAAAAAACAAAAAAGGACAAGAAAGAAGAAATGACGAAAAAGGAAAATCTAATTAATAAAAAAAAAAAAAAACCCAAAAAAGTAATTGCATTGCGAAAAAAAGGGACACCTTTTAGAAAAACTCTCGGGATCAAAACAAACACCCCCCGGACCCCCCCAACCCCAAGACACTTGAAAAAGGCCCCGTGATTTTTTTTTGCCGGGTCTAAAAAATAAACCCGGCTTTTGGGTTTAAAGGGAAGAAAAAATTGGGGTTGTGTGGTGTGTGTGGGTGTGTGGTGTGTTTGGGGGGTGTGTGTTGTGTGTGTGTGTTTGTCTGTCGGGGGCCCTTTGTGTGTGGGTGTGGGTGAGTGTGTTGTGTGTTGTGGTGTTTTGTGTGTGTGGTGGTTTTAAAAACGGGAAAAAAAGGTTTGTTGAACCTCTTCCCCTGGCGGTTCCCTGGGGTTTTGTGCTATTTTGAAACATCCCACCTCTTGCCAAAAAAGGGTGTTCGCCCTTATAAGAAGGTTGAGTTGGGTTTTTGCCTTTTCGAAACACCCCCCGGAACAAGTCTTTCTCTAAAACGACAGGTTTTTTTTTTTTTTTTTTTTTTTTTTTTTTTTTCTTTGTTGTTTTCTTTTTTGGGGGCTTAGGGGGGGGGGGGGGGGGGGGTTTGGTAAGGGGGGAATGTGTGGGTGGGGTTTAAAGGAGGGAATAGGGAAATCGAAGTTTTGAAGAAATTTGGGGGGATATGCTGAAAAAGTTTGCTTTTTGTTAGCTTTCTTTTTTTCGTTGGGCGGAGTTGTCTATTTTTATTCCTTTTTTCTCTTGTCTTATGCTTTTTCTGTCTGTCTGTCTAGCTATTTTTATTTTTTTTTTTTCGTTTTTTCTTTTGTCTTATACTTTCTTTCCCTTAGGTTTAGGGGTTTCAGATACGAAAATTTATACATAATGCTGTAAAGGTTTCCGTTGTGTAGACGATCCGTGAGAAAAAAATGTAAAAAAAATTTGGGTTTTACAGAAATGTCTTTTTTTATGGTTATTCGGCGCTCGTCCCTAAGGCCCGTGCGCCCGCCCACACGGCAAGCTGGCATGCAATCAACCCCCGTCACAAAGAAAGAACCCAAAAAGAAAGGAAAAACACCACTGCACACAACACACAAACACCACACACACCCCAAAAAACACACACACATTGAACCATCCACAGGATGCAAAACACACCACACACACACACAACACACAACAACACCAACACCACAAAACCAACAAGGTATGCACCCTTCCACATGCACGACGTGCACATGCCCCACTCACCGCGCATTGTCACCCCAAAAAAGAATTCCGCACCAATACGGCTGTGCACGCACGCACGAGCGCACGCTCGCTAGGGTTTTTGAAATGCGTCCTTATATGTTTAATCCTACAGTTTTTTCATATTCATTGGGTTGACTCTGTATTGGAGCCCCATCCCTTCGTTTGCTAAAAAAAAGAGAAAAAAAAAAAAAAAAAAAAAGAGGATAAAAGAGTTTTCGCGATGTTTTGGGGATGTAAAGCGTGGTTGGAAAACTTTCCCTGCCCCCTTCTCCGGAGAAAAATAAAACACAGTGGATGGGGGGATGCCCCCTATTAAAACCCCGGCTTTTTTGAAGACCGTCGGGTTTTATTCCTGTCTTGCTCGGAAAAAACTGGTCACCCGCTTTATCTTGTGGACAAAGGTTGACCTGAAGCTGTTAATTTTCTTTGTGCTTTTTTTTTTTATTAGACAGGCAGACTACGACAGAGAAATGATATACAAAAGCACAGAATGAAGTTAGGAGAGAGAGAGAGAGAGAGAGGAGGAGAGGAGAAAAGGGGAGAGAGTCAGTCAGACAAAACAGACAGAGAACAAAAAATACAGAAAAGCACAGAAGAAGGGGTTAGGATGGAGAGAGAGGAGAGAGAGAGAGAGAGGGGAGAGAAGAGAGAGAGAGAGAGAGACAGAGACAGAGACAGAGACAGAGGAAAGCGAGCCACCCAGCCAGACTGACAGACAGACAGAGAGCATAGAAAGGCAGAGCGAAGTTAGCACATTCGTGGCCCACCTCTTCTACCCTCATTAGTGTCCCGTCCTGGGGGTTTATCTGTTAACAAACGGGGTCAACATAAAAAACAGTGTCTGGGATTTTCTGTCTGTACAGCACATCCTTCATTCCTGCCCTGTTGCTGCATCGTTTGCAATGTGTGTGCAAAAACAGGTGGGAAAAACCGACCTGTGTAGTGTGTGTGTGTGGCACATTTGGGAGCTGTTTTGTGTTGGGCTGGTCATTTTCCTCTAAAGTTCAATCATCTGCATCTAAAAGCCGCTAACATTCCTACCAGTGAAACAAGGACAAAAAAAGATATGAGTTTATTGCGCTGGCATCCCGTTGTGCAAAGCGTGTAAACAAATCCGTTGGTTGTTTAACACAAGGCAGTTTAAAAGGTAAATATTTCCCAAGCATGACATTGTGCTAGTTTTTGAAAGAATTTTTTTTGAAGCATGACAGTTTCCTTCAAAAAAACAACACCAAAAGAAGACAGTTTTAAAAAGCAGTTTAAAAAAATAGCATATTATTTCTAAGCATGTCGCTCTGCTACTTTTTGAGAGAAAGCTTTCAAGTATGAAAGATTGTTTCAAAACCCAACCAAACAAGAGGACAGTAACATCCCCAAGCATAGAGACGAAAGACATTTTTTGTAAAGACTGACGTTAAACACAACAGAAAAAACGATAACAAGAAACACATAATTTGTCGACAACAGAGAAAATTATACGCGCAAGTGTGGGTACATGCACACGCATGCTCGCACACACGCATGCACAAACGCACACATTTACGTGGAAAACACACAACACCACACAACACACACACACACACACACACAACACACACACACACACACACACACACACACTAATCTGCACGTGCAACTGCGAAAGAGCGAACTACAAGGTGTGGGGAGAAAATCTGCTTCAGGTTTACAAAACACACCCCAGACATGCTTTTAGTCCAGACAGCAAACAATGATTTTTTCCCCATTTAATGTTTTCCAAAGACACGATGTGTTAGCAGTTTGTTCGATAAGCTGCCCCAATAATGTCACGTTTGGACGAGGAACAAAGCTTGCTCAGTTCTTATGGATGCATGTTGACGTCAACTTGTCTGTCGGTGTTTTGTAAACATTTCCATCGAGATAACAAAATGTGATCATTTCTCTGGGAGTGAAATGGCGTCCTTTTTTTTCATCTTTGTTTGGGGTTGGGGGGGGGGGTATATGAGTTGAAGGGACCAGCGGGAAGGACATGGTGTGGGTAGCAGCAAAGCGAAGTGATTGCAGACGGACATTCAACACATTTAAAAAAGGTATTTGAGATAACTCCACCAGACAAACATGGACCAACGAATCACAAGACAAAACACGACGTGTTTTGACCGTCAAGGTCTTCTTCAGGCAGGACAAACAGCACTCAGGGACACACGAAAACGAAGGACGAGCAATGATCAAGTTTCTTGTCAAATACGGCGCACGATGCGCGTTGGTGTGGGCGAATTTTCTACAGATTCTTTTTTGTTGCAGTGTTTCTTTTTACTCTATCTTCTTCATTTATAGGTTGGTGTTTCTGTTACAGACATTACACAATTTATTTTTTTCAATTTCCGTTGGATCCTTAAATGGATTCTCAACCATAGGCTCAAAGATTTACCCTTATATTTTACTCCTTTTTTGATCAAGATGTCTCGTGACCACATTTTCATTTCGTTTCATATTTTTACCCTTCACTGGTTGTTTTAGGGGTGCTGTTGGATTCTGTTGTTTTTTTTTTTGTTTTTTTTGCGCCCTTGGTGGTGAGAATACCA
Source organism: Conus canariensis (assembly GCA_033310375.1). Classification (NCBI taxonomy): domain Eukaryota; kingdom Metazoa; phylum Mollusca; class Gastropoda; order Neogastropoda; family Conidae; genus Conus; species Conus canariensis. The sequence goes on along the minus strand of JAMYXO010002656.1, from coordinate 14,313 downwards.
TGGAATTGTAGACTCTGGTATATCTCTATTTGATGCCAAGGGACCAGAGACACAATCAGCCGTGCCTCCCTGATGAGTCCGATCCAGCGGATGAAAAGCCTAAGAGCAAGCGATATGAATAGTTCTGTCTTCACAATGGGTTGCGAGGGCTCCTTAGGCTGCCGGGAAGGATTTCACACTTATATTTCATATTTATCCTCTATTTCCCTGACTTCACTTCTCATCCTCTTGTTCTTTATCCCCCCCCACCCCCTCCCCCCTCCCCTTTCCCGACATTTTCCCTTTCGAGACTTTGCCATGTCGTTATTGATATAATGATGGAGAATTTGTTAGTCTGCACTTATTCTCTCCCACTACTGCATTGTTCAGCAGACATTACACAATAGAGAATTGCCCTACTGAGCCGTTATTTCCAAACCTTGAGTACATTTGAGTCATGAAACCAATCATTTAATCAGATACAGGTGTGCGTGCCTATGTACGTGCGCGCATATGTGGGTGGGTGCATGTGTGCATTCGTGCGTGTATGTTTCTGGAGGAGGCGCGCGCACGTATGTGTGTGTGTGTGTGTGTGCGCGTGAGAGAGAGAGAGAGAGAGAGAGAGGGAGGAGAGAGACAGACAGACAGACAGACAGACAGACAGACAGATCGCCTCGGTCCCTCGATATCAGTTTGATCTACAAGGTCATTAACAGCCAGTCTATTCTACTCTGTACCTTGATTCTTTCATATGCTAAGAAGAGAATCCCTGAGATTTTACGACGCAATTGCGGATTCATAGCCTGTATCCCTCCGAGTCTTCTCCACACACCGAAAAGATCAGATCGCTGACGAATGGGAACACTGCCACTATCAGCAAGAACATCTGTTTGTTGTGAAGACCGTTAGGAAAAAACATTGCCTCTCTGCATGGACAGTAAATTTTAAATGGTCTGAGACTGATTGTTGTGGATATGGATATTCATATTGCACATGTGCGAATCACATGAGTTGTTGGTGATAATATATATATTGGTGTGCCACTGTTCATGTTAACTGTGTCTGACGCTGTAATTAATGGTGATGAGATGTCTTCTGATTTTTTTCATCGTAAATTTGCTGCCGTAAACAAAAACAGAAACCCCACCCAACACACCCTCCCCCCACTCCCCCCATTTCCGCTTCTCCCAGCCCCCTGCTTCAACATTCCTCCCCCGCCATCCATCGCAGTAAGGAGGTTTTCATTTCTCTTTGCACACACACACACACACACACACACACACACACACACACACACACACACACACACATACACACACGCACGTAAGCTCGCACGCTCGGACGCACAGACACACACACACACACACACACACACACACACACACACACACACACACACACACACACACACACACGCAAACACATAAACATGCACACACAGAGACACAGGCACAGACAGACAGAGACACACACACACACACACACACACACACACACACACACACACACAGATAGAGAGAGATAGAGATAGATAGATAGAGAGAGAGAGAGAGAGAGAGAGAGAGAGAGAGAGAGAGAGGGCTGAGTCCAATGTCACCAGCACAGTGAGAACAAAATAGATATCAAACCATTAAGGGAAAAAAAGGACAAGCCGCAAGAAAAGAAAAGAAAAAAAAAGAAGAAAGAAACAATGCTTAATATATAAAAAATGAAAAACATGAACTACATCTACAAGTGCATTGAAAAAACAAAACAGGGTATCACCCGTTCAGGAGCAATCTTTAGATGCACACAACACAGCATCCAGACGTACCCCAAGGCGCAGCACTCGCAAGCAAACAGAATCAGTTCCATTAATGTTCTCCAAATACATGCCAGATTTGTTAGCTGTTTGTTCGAGAAAGAATTTAACCGATTTGTGTTTTGCTTGGCACTATTTTGTTTGTTTGTCTTGTTTTAACAGGAAGGAGCGTTGTTTTCAAACTTACGGCGGAGGCGTGTTGACGTGTGATCATCTGTTGTGTTTGTAAACATGCCCATCTATCGTCAAAGAGAAAGTTGTTCAGCTCTTAAAAAGACGTGTTCAAGTTAGGTTGTCTGTCGGTTTTGTAAAGACCTCCATCTATCGTTCGAAATAAGATTCCTTCTCACTGAATAACATGGCTTCCTTTCTGTATCTCCCTTTGGGGATGGGGGGGGGGGGGGGGGGAGGGGGGGGGGGGGGGGGGGGTTGGCGATGGGGCAGGGTGGAAGGTATGGGGAAGAGGAGTGGTGTGTGTGTGGGGGGGGGAGGGGGGGCGGGGGGGGGGGGTTGGCGATGGGGCAGGGTGGAAGGTATGGGGAAGAGGAGTGGTGTGTGTGTGTGTGTGTGTGTGTGTGTGTGTGTGTGTGTGTGTGTGTGTGTGTGTGTGTGTGTATGGGGATTGGCTGAGTAGAGGGAGTCGGAGGGTTAATGATAGCAACATGCAAAAGGACGGTTGCCTGTTGCTGGTTTTCTTTCTTTGTTCCTTTTAATGCGTTCGCATACATCGATTTAGTGTTTACTTCACGAATAATGTAATATACACAATAATAAAGCTGAAACTTTGTTAGATTGCACGAACATATAGAAAAAAAACCCAATGATAATGTTGTGACTGCATACCGTCAGCTGTCGATTCACAAGCGTTTGATTGAGCATTTGGAACACTTCACAAGCTATCGATATGCTGTTGCTTATCTTTGTAACATGTTTGTAAGTCTGATGAATGGTTGTATGAAACCTATGAACATTCTTTGTGATATGATTGTAAGTCTGATAAATGATTGTATGAAACCTATGAATATTCTTTGTGATGTGTTTGCAAGTCTGATAAATGGTTACATGAAACCCATGAACATTCTTTGTGATAATCATGTTTGTTAGTCTGATAAATGGTTATAATTATGAAACCTATGGAAATCCTTTGTGATATGTTTATCAGTCTTGTAAATGGATATATGAAACCTATGAACATTCTTTGTGATATGTTTGTAAGTCTGATAAATGGTTATATGAAAGCCATGAACATTCTTTGTGATATGTTTGTAAGTCTGATAAATGGTTATATGAAAGCCATGAACATTCTTTGTGATATGTTTGTAAGTCTGATAAATGGTTATATGAAAGCTATGAACATTCTTTGTGATATGTTTGTAAGTCTGATAAAGGCTTATAATTATGAAACCTGTGACCATTCTTTGACTAGAGAATCGAGGACGGAGAGAAGGTTTTGTTCATTGTGACATCCACTTGGTGCGCAACATGCTGAACAATAACATTCAGGTCTTTAAAACTGAATGAAACTGTAATCTATAACATTGCCACCATACACGAGATCTTGTTTCTGTTAGTTTCAGTCAGAAATATTTCCTAACACGGAAGCTTGCAGGAAAAAACAAACAAACAAACAAACAGAACTGCAAAGTAAAATTAAACGAGTGAGCAAAATACTTAGATAAGCGACCAAGAAAGGAAAAAGAAAAGAAGAAAAACATACACAATTTACAACAACAACAACAACAACAAAACAAAAAAAACGAACTAAATCTGCACATACATCTGCAAAAACAACAACAACAACAACAACAACAACAACAACAACAACAACAAGGGATCAATCTTTCACAGAAGATCTTCAGATACACACGAAACAACTTCCAGAGGTACCCCCAGCTGTGTCCGTTGCAACACACTAAACAACCTCCAGAGGTAACCCCCAGCTGTGTCCGTGGCAAACAAGCGTTATCTTTTCCATTAATGTTCTGAAACTACAGGCTGGATTTGTCGGCTGTTTTTGTCGTGAAAGAATGCCTTTTTTTTTTTTTTTTTTTTGCTTTGCTTTCTTTCGCATTTTGTTTGTTGGTTTGTTTCTTTGTTTGCTTTTAGCAGGAAGGGATGTTGTGGAGGCGTGTTGACGCTGACGTTGTCCATCGTGTTTATAAACATGCTCATCTCTTGTGAAAGGGAAGGCTGTTGTTCTAATGTTGTCGAAGAGACATGCTGTTGTTCGGTTGTCTGTCTCGCTGGTAAACAGCCCCATCTATTGCGGAAATTGGGGATACTTCTCACGATAGAAATGATTATGGCTTCCTTGTTTTGTCCATCTTGTTTTGAGGGAGTGGGGGTGGGGGGTAGTAGAGGGTGGAGATGTGTAGGATGTTGGCGGGGATTGGCTGTGTGGAGGAAGTGAAGGGGCTGGGGATGGTAGAGAAGGATATGGAAGAGGAGGATTGTTTGCTAGTGGGGTTCCGTGTCTTTTCTGTTCTTTTGATCTGCTTCCCTACTTCTTCCTGTGCATGCACTGATGCAGTAG
>JAMYXO010002656.1:2500-5000 GCA_033310375.1 Conus canariensis | reverse complement strand
CCTGTAGCTGTATCGTCTGCAATGTGTGTCTAAGAGACGATCAGAGAATCCTGTCTTCTCTCTGAGAATATTGTAGTGCGGCACATGTGGGAGCTGTTTCGTGTTTGACGGTCATTTTCCTCTAAAGGCTTTTTCTGTACGCTGCGACAATTACATGTGTGGCTTAGCTGAGTGCTTTTCCTGTTACTGTTGTTATTTTCTTTGCGCTTACCTCCTAGCGTGAGAATTTCGTTTCGTTTGTTTGTTTCTTCGCTTGTTTGTTTATTGCCTTTATTTTCTTTCGTGCGCGCGTGCGCGCGCGCACACGTGTGTTTGTATGTGTGTGTGTGTGTGTGTGTGTGTGTGTGTGTGTGTGTGTGTGTGTGTGTGTGTGTGTGTGAGAGAGAGAGAGAGAGAGAGAGAGTGAGAGAGAGAGAGAGAGAGAGACGAGGGGGAGGGAGAGACACACACTCTCTCTCTCTCTCTCTCTCTCTCTCTCTCTCTCTCTCTCTCTCTGTCTTTTCTTCTCTTTTTCTTGTTCTTCTTGTTCTTGTTCTTCTTGTTTATGTTCTTGTTCTTTTTCGTCTTCGTCTTCTTCTTCTTCTCCTCCACCTCCTCCTCCTCCTTCCTTCCTTCTTCTCCCTCTTGTTCTCTCTAGGATAATAGTTAATTTGTATTGATCCCCATCCTTTTTGACATTTGAATATCAAAGCCTTCATCACAGTAGCGATGTGGCAAGAACAACATTGGGTAAAGTAGGAAGACTGAACAAGAAAGTGACGAACTGTTTGTTCCTCTTCTGTTGTGCTCTGCCCCCTGGTTGTCCATGGAAACCAGTGTGGGATGTTGGTGACAATAAACAATAGTTCATCGAGTTCACGGGCGATGTAGGCGGACAAGTTTGTGGTGATACTGCAAGGTTTGGTTTGCATTTGTGTCCAGAGGAAATCGACTTTTGCATCATGGCTTTGCTTGGGCTCCAAGCGAGTCAGGAAACATTTACTGGCACGTGCAAACTCTTGTGTGATGAAAGACAGATGTACAGAGAGAGAAGGAGAGAGAGAGAGAGAGAGAGAGAGAGACAGACAGACAGACAGACAGACAGACAGACAGACAGACAGACAGACAGTGATCAAGAACGAGACCGGGACAGAGAATATAGAAAAGCACAGACTGAAGTTAGTACATTCAAGGACACAGTCTCTTACTCTCATGACTGGTTCGTCCTGTGGCTTTGTCTCTTTACAAACATGGTCAGTATACAGAGAGTCCAGTATTTTCTATCTGGAGAGTACATCCTTCATTCCTGCTCGCGTAGCTGCATCGTTTGCAATGTGCGTTCAGGACACGGACAGCAGAACTCAGTTCAGTTCACATTTCTTGTGGTTTATTTAATGCCTTTTTTATCGTCGGGTGATATTAGACACTTAAAAAGCAACAACAATAAACACCTCCACACTCAATTTATCATTCATGTAACTACTTTCAAACACACGTCATTATTTATGCATATTTACTTAAGTGAAACAAAAATTGTTGATCTTTATAAAGATTTTGCAACCTGTGATTGCAAAATACCCATGGCAATTTCAGTAGCATATGGACCATACAAGACAGTATTGACATTATCAAAGTTATTCATCTCAATACCTGATAGAGCGAGGTCAATACTGAGCATTCAAACAAAAGATGATGCACAGAAATGTTTTCTCTGCAGACACAAGTAATACCATGAGAATATTTAGTGTTCCATGTATTCAGCCTTAACGTATGAATTGATTTAAGAAAGTGCCTTGGGCACAGAGAAACGAGTCTTCTCTCTGAGAATGGTGTAGTGTGGCACATTTGGACGCTGTTTCGTGTTTGGCGGTCATTTTTCTCTGAAGGCTTTTTCTGTGCTCTGCGGCAATCATGTGTAGCTTAGCGTAGTGCTTTTGCTGTTATTGTTATTCTTTTTATTTGCGTTTACCTCTTTGCTTGTGAGTGTCATTTTGTTTGTCTCTTTCTTTCTGTTATTGCCTATATTTTCTTGTGTGTGTGTGTGTGTGTGTGTGTGTGTGTGTGTGTGTGTGTGTGTGTGTGTGTGTGTGTGTCTGTCTCTCTCTCTCTCTCTCTCTCGGAATTAGTGATTCATTTGCCAAAGCTTTATCACCATTTTTAAAACCTCTTTCCCTTCTGCTTGTGCATGTCAATGCCAAGATGTCTTTTTCGTCGGGGAAGAAGGGGGGGGGGTGAAAACGAAGAGAACTTAAATATCAGTTTTCTCCAGGAAGTCAAAGCGAGGCTTTAAGTCATACCAAAGTGGAACACGCGCCACGTGCAGCAGAGGACCTTCGACTCGTCCACTGACCTTTTGTGCCGTCCTTGAACTTGCAGCACAACCCGCACTTTTGACAAGAATGAAAAATGTCTCCATTATCTCTGATGAAGTAGGAACCAACTTACCGTATGTTTATGTGGTTATCCTTTGTCTGTTTGTTTGTTTGTTTGTTTTTTTCTTTCCTTGCAGTTTTGTTCACCC